>WTXK01000219.1:0-76313 GCA_025769895.1 Lactarius psammicola
AGACATTGCTAAGCCGCTGACCACCAGCGAACTCCTCACTATCCACGCACGTCAGCTACAAAGCCACGACGAAGACCTCGCTGCAATTCACGACAACGTACTGAAGAGTCGCTTCGAATATGTGCAACAGTTCGAACGAGCTCACGAGCGCGCGCTACGCGACTTCGACTTCAAGCCAGGAGCACTCGTGCTCGTTCGCAACTCAAGCATCGAGACCAACCTCAGGCGCAAGTCCAAGCCGCGCTACCTTGGCCCCATGGTCGTGGTGCGCCGAACCCCGAACGGATCGTACCGACTCGCAGAGCTCGATGGTGCAGTCTTAAAACTGAGATTTGCGGCCTTTCGTTTGGTCCCATACCATGCGCGCTCTCGAACTTCGATACCGGTCACGCGACTAATCGAGCGCGAAGACCTCACACAAATCTATCTGGACGAAGATCAAGACCTAGTAGAGGATGGAGAAGAAAGGATGGAGGAGGCAGAGCAAAGACAAGTATAGAGGACAGAAGTGAATGGAGAGGTGGAGACGAGATCGAGGAGAAATTTCAGCGCCGAAGAAGACCTTGACCAGGGATGGTCAGTATTTCGACCCCCCGGCTGATGTAAGGGACATCTCCGACTTGGGCTCGGAACGACCTATTCTGCCGTACCCACAACCCGACCACAAACCCTCGCCACGCACTCATCGCACATCCGCACTTGTCGCAGCAAGTGCCTCTCGAACGACAGGCCTCGAGGCCCCCTTAGATTAGAGATTTAGACTACATTGTTCTGTATATAAGGGCACGACCCTCCGATTCGAAAAGACAGCTAAATTCTTTTGGCTCTATCCTCTCGAGTTCTTGCCAAGCTCTAAAGTTCCGTACCTGCGCGCGTGCTAATATCTCAAAAAGAAAAGAGTCTTCGTACCGGTCCGCTGCCCCGTGTCCCGCTGACTCACTTCTACCGAAAAGGGTTACTGACAAAATCTACGACTTCACTGAACTCATACATAGCGTCTTTGCCTCGCCACATTGCTCCTCTCCCCCAATTCAAGGGGGTTGTGGCTGCCATAGCGAAGGTCTGGCCTGTGAGCAGGAGTTCAGAAATCCTGCTTGGCCAGAGCTGCCACTGTGATAACTTACTCTCAGTAAGTCAAGAGCAACTTGGGACACTTAGGGGTTTGATGACGGAGAGGAGGGATGAAGAAAAGAGCAAGATGAAGAGCAGAGAGGAGGACTTTAAACAGATGCAAGAGGGCAAGAAGGCAGAGCAAATCAATAGTGATGAGCAATGCAGAAGACTATGAGCTTGCAAATGGGAGTTCACAAGTGGACAGTCTGAGGGACTGTCCGTTGTATTGCTCTAGCTTATATACCTGGCTACATGGTGTTTACATAATGGAATACTCTGGAAACTTGTGGAAGCTCTATAAATACTATCCAATGGCAATAGTCTCTCTGGGAATACTCTGGAAGTTCGTGGAAGCTCTATAAATACTATCCAATGGCGATAGTCTCTCTAAGACCTGGTGACCTTTTCTGCAGTTCTTCTGTGGAAACTGGTAGAAGCCTGTAAAAGGTTGTAGAACCTTCAGGAAGGAACTAGTCACGTGACAGATCACGTGACCCTCGGAGTATAATTTCAAACTCCGACCTCGGATTTCCTAATTAGGAAGTTGATTACATAATACCGGACCGGCCTGAACTCTTGAGTCATGACCTAAGGTTGATGGTTCATGACAGCCACATCTTCAAGTTGTACAATGCAATCCACAACTGTGTGGTAATTTGCTATAGCCTTCTTCTTTCTGGCCTCAGCTCTGGCCTCGGCTCTTGCATCATCCTCCTTGATTTGCTTCTTGGTATGTCTAGGTTGCTGGCTTTCACGTATCACATGGCTGGGGTGCACATTTATGTTGGTCTTGTGGGTAGTAACAGGCATATTTTGTAAGTGACAAGGGGAGAGTAAGAAGTGAAGATGTATGGACTGTTTAATTTGGATCCCTGATATTTGTTCTTACAGTTGATCCCATTGACACTCAGTACGGCCAAGTGGATCATGTCAATCATGACAGTTATGTGATGAGCCTGAGATCGCTCCACTGTTCTGGGAAAACCATGATAACTTGAAATTCCTGTCACGATCTGGACCCTCCCACTTTTCCGTGCACCTGTCCATCGTGGTTGTGGTGTTTCACACTGGCACTGGCCTGAGTCGTTCCACCCTAGGCCGCTATCACTGAGACAGCAACTCTCTTTGTAAATCATCTTGGCTCAAGTCTCAGCTTGTGTATCATTGTGTTTAAGTCTGTACCATGTTATGAACTATTATCACTTTCCTATCACTTGATCATTTCTTTTCGTTGTTCTCATTCTATCCATTCCATCGATTGACTCGTGACTCGTTTACGGTTAGGATCCGATCAGATCCAGGTCTCGGCCCTTATCTCGCACCTACCCCATGATTGTACCATTGGTAGGTTTTACGACTTCTAGAATCCGCTGACAACGTCAGAGTCCCACGTGACTCTGCGGAAACTACTAGTACCTTCGATATGACTCATAGTACAATAAGCTCACTAGGACCCGTATCCTAGGATTGCGTCATGTGTTTGGCATAACCAAACACTGTGTACTTGTATATAAGCCCTGTACTACCTAGCTTGTACGGTAGTTCTGACTTCTTGTGTAATACCACATCAGTACTCGTGAACCCGTCTTTGACTTGCCTTTGCGCTTAAGTCCCTTGCTTGCCTTCATGCCTGAGCTCCATCTTCTCTGACTAAGGTCGATAAGCTCTCGAAGCTAGTTCGACTCTTATTCATCCCTGAACTGAGTCCTAACCGACTCACTCTACCAGAACCCTTGACAAGTTGACTTAGAAGTACACGTCGTACTTAACGCCCCTGTGGTGGCGTTACATACCAGGACACTATGTTGCCCAAAGGGAGCGGCTCACAGAGTCTCTTGGGCACTATTTTAGTGACCATTGAATTTTGATGACTCCATCTTGAATGCGGTGACTACAGTGACCTGGACACTTCCAGTGGCATTGAATACAGTCAATCTTGATGTTGATCTCAAACTTTATTCCTATGGCTCTGTCAATTGCTTGGCTGGTCACCTCCTAGTTAGCTGCAAGTTCCAGTGGTGTCAGTCGCTCTGATCTCTGGGCCAGAACTTGTGCACTTATAAAATGAGATAAAACAACGTGGCTTTAGGATGAGGGCAATCCAAGTTGGCCCTGCATTGGATGTGCTGTGATGCCACCAGAACTCAGGCAGTGGCTGTGGTGTACATTCCCTCAATGCCCGGTGAGCTTCAGGAGCCGAAATGGGCTTACATGCCACATCTGCACAGTGCACACCAACTCAAACATCTGGCAGCCAGCCAGTCCTGAAGGACCTGACCAAGCACAAGCAGACAGCGAAGATGGTGACGATGGGCATTCAAGAGGTTGTCAGGGTCCAGTGGCACAGAGGATAGAACATCCTTATTTGACAGGTATTTGCTCGCTTTGTGTCCTCATTGATGTGCTATGTACTAAACAATCCATAGCACTTCCCTGTGACTCTGATGGGAACCATCTGCCACTGGGCACTCCACCTCCACCGCAGGGCCGTGACACAAAAAGGGGACTGGACCCCCTTCAAATCTGAGGCTCAGTTCATGGTTGCTGAGCTTCTATACCGTCGTGCTGAGGTCTCTGCTGGAAATGTTGACAGACTCATGGACATTTGGGCTCAATCATCAGTCGAAGCCAATAAGGCCATGCCCTTTGAGTCCCATAAGCATATGCTCGCAACAATCAACACTTCTAAGTTCGGTGATGTATCCTGGCAATGCTTGGTAACAGGCTTCTCCAGGAATGTAGATGCAAGCTTTCCGGAGTGGAAGCGGACCTCCTACGAAGTCTGGTATTGTGACCCCTGACGCTGTTGTAGCAAACATGTTGGCGAATCCTGACTTTGCTGGTAATTTTGATCTACGACCTTACATCAACATCAACACACATGGCCAGCGTCAGTGGAGTAATGTTATGTTCAGGAAACATTGCTTGGCAGCATAGTGTAAGTGTTCAGTAGTTTCCTTTTCTCTAAGTACTAATTAACACTCTCATGTATAGGATGATATATTCACGTCCGATAACAGTACAAAAGGTTCCATATACTGTCCAATAATACTAGGAAGTGACAAGACCACTGTTTCAGTTGCAATGGGTCAGGTGGAATACCATCCCCTGTATCTGTCCATTGGAAATCCCCACAACACCATCCGCCATGCGCATCAGAACACAGTCACCCCAATTGCATTCCTTGCAATTCCAAAAGGTAGGTCCATTTGAATGGGTATCCAGTATCATTTGACAGCTGAGATGTACTACCTCCAGGTGACCGCAACTTGGATGATAATTCAGAGTTTCGCACGTTTAAGTGTCAACTATACCATGTGTCTGTAGCAGCCATACTATTCACACTGCGCCCTGGCATGGAAACCCCAGTGGTTCACCAATGTCCCGATGGACATTTCAGATGTGTGATTTATGATCTTGTAGCATTCATTGCTGACTACCTGGAGCAAGTCTTGCTCACAGGTATCGTTCAGGGCTGGTGCCCCAAGTGAGTAATTCACACCATTCAATGCAGATTTTTGTGAGATGCTAACAATACTATAAGATGTACAGCAATGTCTGGAAATCTTAAGGCTCATGCTGGCTGCCGCACACCAATGCTGATGGACGAACTCATACACCTTCTTGACTTCAAAACCCTCTGGACAGACTATGGGATCGATGACGACATCATTGTAAGTGCCATTGTAATTTATCTGGTGTTCTACAGTTCCCCTAATTTGATGCTAGCCTTTCACATTGGACTTCCCACATGCTGACATCTATGAGATGATATCCCCCGATCTGTTACACCAGGTAATTAAAGGCACATTTAAAGAGCATCTTGTCACATGGATATGTGACTATGTGATCAACAAACATGGAGAAACCTGAGGAGGTGCCATCCTGGATGACATAGATAGACAGTATGTTATCTTGCCTCAATGCAGTATTTTTTACTTGCTAACAAGACCCTAGTATTGCAGCAGTACCCCCGTTTCCACAACTGTGCCGATTTCCACAGGGGTGGCATTTCAAACAGTGGACAGGGGACGATTCCAAGGCACTGATGAAGGCATGTCCTTTATTTAGTTTCTTATGCAATCGCTAAACAGTGTTTCATTCTAGGTGTACCTGCCCACTATTGTGGGTTATGTACCCGAGGACATGGTCCAGTGCATGTCTGCTTTCCTAGATGCATGCTACATAGCCCACCACCAGGACATCAACAATGACGCATTAAATGATTTTGAAGCCGCTTTGGGACGTTTCATGAACCTGTGCGAAGTCTTCCGCACATCAGATGTGAGGCCCACAGGGTTTGCTCTTCCAAGACAGCACTCTCTTATGCATTACCGCCACCAGGTCAAAGATTTTGGCACACCAGGTGGACTCTGTTCCTCTATCACAGAGTCCCGCCACATCATGGCCGTTAAGAAACCATGGTGCTGTTCCAATCACTTTGAGGCTCTGGGTCAGATGCTCAAGATCAATCAATGCCTCGACAAGATTTCTGCCCAGCATAGCAGGTACATTGAACTTGGTATGCTACCAGCTGGGCATGCTCCTCCAAGATACACTTCACAACTACATGTGCCAACACAGTCAGGACCCGATGGCAATGACAGCAATAGCAAAGATGAGGGCACCGTGGAGGGTGATGTTGTCATGGGTCATGTTATCTTGGCCCAGAAGTATGGTATGTTTCATTGTTGAGCTGAACATTCTCTGTCTGATGCCAAGCAGCACGTGAGTACCCCTAGGACATCAACAGTCTATCACTACACATAGACAAGCCCAACTTACATTTCTTAACACAGGTGGCACTTGCTCAACAGCTCAACATCAATGTCAACGATGTGCCTCCTATCAACAGCACCATTTCTGTATTTCACTTGGCAGTCACAACGTTCCATGCCCCAAGTGACCCCAGTGGTACTTGTGGAATGCGACGTGAGTGCATCCAGTCAACACCATCCTGGAGAGGGCATGGCCCAAGACATGATTGCATGTTTATTGTTGAGGATGATGATAAATCCAGGATGAGAGGGTTGGGTGTCGTGAGAGTTTTCCTCTTCTCATTTGAATATGATAACACACACTACCCGTTTGCCTTTGTGGAGTGGTTTAAAAAAGTAGGCCTGGACCCCATGACAGGGATGTGGGTCATTCGCCCTGACATTGTCTGCGGGAGACAGGAACGCTTGGTGGTTCACTTGGATGCATTCCTATGTGCTGCCCATCTAATCCCAGTGTTTGGGGCCTACAAGTTGCCACATGACTTTCATTTCACATTTTCGTTGAATGCTTTTGATGCGTACTACATAAATAAATAGATCATCATGCAAATGAGGTTGCTCCCTAGGTATTGTTACTTGGCTTACTGTAGTAATCTACCCTGCAGTAACTTAATCGCAGATTTTGCTTATAATTCAAATTGAAATTTCCGTTGATGCTTTTGCAGCAAAATCATTGTTTATTGATTGTCCCTTTACGATATGTCATTTTGGTCGCGTTGGTTGGATGCAGGATGGCTCCACATCGGCACTCCTCTTCTCCACTGGCACCACTTTCTCTTACTCCCTTACTACAACTGTCGCCAGCTCTGCTTTCAGTTTTAAATTCACACATATATAGGACTAATTCCAACCTGAGATAAACCAATACAGTTCCTTGCTGCTTCATCTCTCTCTACCAACCAATGCCAAGTCTGATGGGCCTCCTTTCTGTCCCCCACCATTTGTCCTGCACCCCCACCCAGTGTAGTGTGATGTGACCATCTGACAGCATCTTGATCGGTGTCCTTGCCAATAGGGCTGCGCACCATACCTGTGCCTCACAGGCCGGACGGGTCCGTAGTATGGTCATGGCCTGTCACCATTCGAGGTGAACTCAACTATCTAGATGGATGGTGGTTGGGACAGACTTCACCCGTCTAAGACTGTCAAAGGTACGGTTGTGCTTCCCCTATCTCCCCTTATACATTCTTGGGCTCTCACTCTCACACTCATACTCACACTCCACACTCACCCCTTTGTCACTTCTCTTACTGCCCCCCACCCAATCACATTGCATCGCCAATGATGGACACCACCACTAGTCCCCTCACAAGTGGCTTTGTCCATCCTCATTTCATCGCCTTTATCACCAGAGGCTGAGGCCACTGCAAGGTCCACTGCACACGTTGTCCATGAATCTAAGAGCATGCAATGCCAACTCATCAGTTCAGTTGGAATCATCACTCAGGACATTCCTCTGACTGACTGACCCCCTGCCCATAGCAATGTCTTGAGGACATCTAACCCTTCACTTTCCACCTACCTTCGCACTGAAGAGGATGGTCACGCCTTTGTCTTTTGTGAAGGTCTGTTACCCTCCTGTCCAGGAATATTTGGTTTTACTAATTCTTTATAATGTTAGTCCCCACGCTGTCCTCACCTACTTCAACAGATCTTTCTCTCTGATGTCACTGTGTGCTTCACCACTCATCTCGGCCACTCGTACCCACCAACTATATAATACGTAGAAACAGAATGATGATCAATTTCTAAACCTATTGATTGCTACTTACTGTACTTGAGTATCACTGTCTACCATATGATGGCTGTTCCCGTACCTGTCCATAGCTGTTGAATATCTACTGACCTGACTTGACAGATGGTAGATGGGCCAACCATACCTGTCAATTGACCAATAATTATATAGCCATACCTGTCAGACGGTATGATGCGCAGCCCTAGGCCACTCAGGGCTGCATTGATGAGGTGACTACAATAGCCATTGCCATTGCTGTCGTTGAAGGGGGGGGCATCTTGTGTTATGCCCTAGCAGGGGCGTTGTGCAAGGAGTGGTTCAGGGGTTCTGTCATGAACTAGTATGCCGCGTTCATGACTTAGTTATACCAACGTACTATCAATAGTACTTGCCACACTCAAAGAAAGGGTACTATCAAGTTGTCCAACTAGGACCCTTGGTTCCACCTCCCTTATAGTAGGAAACCTGGGCTCTATGGTCCCACCATGTCCATTTGCGCAAAAGTGATGAGTAGAGGCGTCCACAATATCGTGTTTTCATTGTCGCCTGATGTTTTTGGATGATTTAACTTGTTATTATTTGTGGACAGAGTCCAAACAAATTACTAACAGGTAAACAAGGATCTATTATTAGTATTAGAAGGTTCTACGACCTTCTATAGCCTTCTACTGGCTTCTACAGGATGTACTGCGGAGAAGGTCACGAGACCTAAGAGAGACTAACGCCATTGGATACTATTTATAATGCTTCCACTGTATTCCAGAGTATTCTACTGCACACAGACCATGTAACTAGGTATATAAGCTAGCCTAATACTACGGACAGCCCTCAGACTGTCCACTTGTGACAATCACTTGCTAGACTCCCCTGTCCATTCTCTTCTACCACCATTGAATTGAATCTTCCCTTCGCAGTCCTGCTCGTGCTCAAGCCCCTGTTACTGTTCCTCCTAGTCACCCTCCTCCTCTTCCCTATTGTTTGTCGTCCTCTTCCGAGTTCCAAGTATAAACGGCCTCACTAGTCAGTGAGTCCTTCACAGGTTCAGAGTGTCTGTGAAGACACACACTAGTAGATGAGCAAAGACGTCTATTGTCTGTGATGCTACGATTCTAGTAGTGTCTAATAGATGTTATGCACAATGTGCACAACTGACTTAGTGACAGGACACCTAGTCCGAAGTGTAAGACACTTCTCTACGCCTAATCTTGGTGGCGAACTAAGTCAATCAGGTGTGGTGTTATTATAGTACAACTGCAAAGACTTTGAAGGAGGGTTTGACTCGATTAGAGTCGAGAGAGGTGGTTCACAAGATGAGAGAAGAACTGTTCACACCAAAGGTACGAAGGCAAGGTTGCTAGATTGCAAACAAAGCCAAGTCTGGCTTCTTACAGTGTAAAGTACAAGTATATATAGTGCTCAAGTTGCAAAGATGAACACACAAGGACAGACATATGTAAATGTTGTTATCTGGGGTTTTCTTATCCGAAGCACAAGACAATAGGGGATTAACCACATATAGAACAAAGGAAACACACCAATGGAGTAACAAAGATAACAGAACCGAAGCAAAGGTAAGTGGCAACATACATGTGAAAGGACTGAAGCGTCCAGATCATAACATCTTGGGTGCGTGTGTTTCGGGGTTTCAGCAACAGAGTGACAGTGTCACTGCCATCATCACCACCATCACCATTGTGGGTAGAGGTGGAGCTGTGCCATTGAGGTGCCGCCGATAGCTGTCATCACACCATCATTAGGGGATGTGTGCCTGGGTGTGTGCATTTTGGGCTTGCAGTGGTGGACTGTCACTGGGCGGCAGTCATCACCACCATTGTTGTCAGTTCTGGGACTGCCTAGACACAGACTACAATACTGGTGTAGCTGGGAGAATCTGGAAAAATATCGTATCCAAACTGGCGTGACTAGGATTCTTGGTGATTCCTGGTAACTCCTGGCACTAGCCACGCCAGAGCTGCCAGCCACGCCAGGAGTTCCAGCACATTCCATTTTGCTGATGAGCATGGAGATGGGCAGACAATACCCTCCTTCCTTTCTGATGCATGTCTGTATTTCACAAGATCAAGTTTTCTGACTTGGACTTGGAACACTTAAACATTGCAGATGTCATACATATCAAACCAGAGTGACAGAGTCAGCACAGAGCCCTTATTCCTGGGAGATTTGACATGGCACTTGTAATGAGTGCATCAAAATATTGTGTTGTCCAAATTCACATTGTGTTTTGCGTTATGCTTTCACAGCGTAGGCCTAATGTAGGCAAATTTGAGAGGCGACACAAATGTAATGAGTATGTAACTTAATGAAGTATACAACTCAAGGCAATAAGACAGTCTTTTGTGTTCTTGTGCCAATCAATGATAGAGGGAGACAGGGAGCAATGGTGTTCCTACTGCGAGAGGAAGGATACAAGTTGGAAGTGAAATTGAAGAAGACCAAGCTGAAGAGCCTTGGTCTCAATACGACAACTTATATACATGTATTGAGGTTGCTTTAAAGCTCCTCTCCAATCTGTACAACGAATAGCCAAACTACCTCACAGTCTATAAAGACATGTGATTCTGATGCTGACTGATATAAAAGTCCATGATGCATATACTCTTACTCACCCAGTCATAAGTATTAGTAAGGTTCCATACTCATCGCATTCCATATCATTTTGGCTCCCAAAACAGGTGGCATCATCTGTATTCACAGGTTCACACCCTCCTTCCACAGATCTAGCATACGTCAAGTGGTTTTCACCCCTCACCCCAGCTTCTGGAGGATCTTGTTACGAACTATTATCGCTTTCCCTTATCATTTTTCTCTATCACTTGACCATTTCCTTTGACTGCTTCCATTTTCTTGATGACCTTGTGACTCATATACGGTTAGGATCCGATCAGATTCCAGTCTCGGCCCTTATCTCGCACCTACCCCATGATCGTACCATTGGTAGGTTTTACGACTTTTAGAATCCAATGACGACGTCAGAGTCCCACGTGACTCCGCGGAAACTACTAGTACTTTCAATATGACTCATAGTACGATAAGCTCACTAGGACCCGTATCCTAGGATCGCGCCATATGTTTGGTATAACCAAACATCATGTACTTGTATATAAGTCGTGTACTACCTAGCTTGTACGGTAGTTCTGACTTCTTGTGTAATACCACATCAGTACTCGCAAACCCGTCTTCGACTTGCCCTTTGCGCTTAAGTCCCCTGCTTGCCTTCGTGCCTGAGCTCTGTCTTCTCTGACTAAGGTTGATAAGCTCTCGAAGCTTGATCAACTCTTGTTCATCACCGGACTGAGTCCTAACCGACTCGCTCTACCAGAATCCCTGACAGTTGACTTCGAAAGTACACGTCGTACTTAACGCCCCTGTGGTGGCGTTACAGATCTCATGGTATGTTTCAGATGTCCAGAAGTTACCACAATGGCCAGCATTTGGCCAGTATCATTCCCCTAGCCAACATCTGTCAGAGTGTGCAACTCTTTCTGGTTTTCAGTCCTTTTGCACCTCAGCAGTGGCACAGCTCAACAGTACTTGAGGATTGTAATAGCTTCTATATCAATCTGTTCCTTGATGAACACTTTTACAAAAATTTGAATGTAATTAACCAAAATTTATAGCACACTTAATAGATTCTTAACAGTGCTGGCAGTAAAAAGCACGCTTACACATATTAACACATTTTTAGATGCTTTAATCTATTAGTGCTAATTTAAATGGGATTTGCATGGGGGGTTTTCCATGATGAGGTGCATCAGAGCAGTCCACCAAATGGGCAGTGCCTAGTAACTTGATTGAATCACAGTAGAATGGAAGCTTGAGCATTCACATAGGCCACATTGAGCAGCACAATCAAGCGATTACAATTAGGTATTTGTGTGCCAACAACCAGGTGGCACACTACCTCAGTGCGAGTAGCAGGGACACTCCAGTGAAGCCCTGTATTCATCTTCCAAGTCTGCTCCCTGTTTTCTTACTTTTTCATATTTTGCTATTGCAGTACAGCATATTTGGATCTTACGCTTGTGGGGGATGTGACCTTCTCCATCTACTATCAGCGGCAGGCCTTGCTCCTTACTTGGAGTCACTCTGGACACTGAAACAACGACAAGACACATGTCCGTTATTACATTTGGATGAAACCGCAAATAGTTATACAGCATGTAGAACAGAGATACTTGTTTTTTTTCTCATGTGACATGTTGCCTACTTACGTGGGTTCTAGTACTCCAATGGCTTTTTATCCTCTTTGCTCAAGTAAGAGTCGAGTTGTTACGATTTCTTCCTATTTCTCTATCAATGTATCTTCCTCTTTTCCCTTCATGACACAATCCCTTTCCTCTTCTCTACCTATTAACTCGTGACTTGTTTACGGTTAGTGTAACGCCACCACAGGGGTGTTAAGTACGACGTGTACTTCTAAGTCGATCGTCAGACGTTCTGGTAGAGCGAGTCGATTAAGACTCAGTCCGGTGATGAATAAGAGTTGAACAAGCGTCTGGGGCTTATCAACCTTAGTAAGGGGAGTCGGGCTCAAGTGCAAAGACGAGCAAGTTTCAGGGACTCAAACGCAAAGGTGAGTCAAAGGGCGGGTTTCGTGAGAACTGATGTGGTATTACACAAGAAGTCAGAACTACCGTACAAGCTAGGTAGTATGCGACTTATATACAAGTACACGGTGTTTGGTTATACCAAACACATGGTGCAATCCTAGGATACGGGTCCTAGTGAGCTTATCGTACTATGAGTCATATCGAAGGTACTAGTAGTTTCCGCAGAGTCACGCGGGACTCTGACGTCGTCAGCGGATTCTAAAAGTCATAAAACCTACCAATGGTACGATCATGGGGTAGGTGCGAGATAAGGGCCGAGACCTGAATCAGAACGGATCCTAATCGTAAATGAGTCACAAGTCAATCGATGGGATAGAAGTAATGGAAGGGAATAGTCAAGTGATAGGAAAGCGATAAGGGTCAAAGTTCGTAACAGTTAGGATCCGATCAGATTCAAGTCTCGGCCCTTATCTCGCACCTACCACATGATCGTACCATTGTAGGTTTTACGACTTTTAGAATCCGCTGATGACGTCAGAGTCCCGCATGACTCCGCGGAAACTACTAGTACTTTCTGTATGACTCATAGTACGATAAGCTCACTAGGACCCGTATCCTAGGATTGCATCATGTGTTTGTCACAGACAAACACCATGTACTTGTATATAAGTCGTGGACTACCTAGCTTGTACGGTAGACTTGACTTCTTGTATAAGAACTACACTCTCGTCTCGCGAACTCAGAACTCTTTGTTTCAACTCGCCCTTGATTGCGCTTGAGTCATCCGAACTTAGCTCGCCCTTGTCGCGCTTGAGCCTCCTTCCCTCTATAGCCACTAGACACCAGGAGTCTAGTAGCTCTTGTACATCCTCTTTCTAAGTCGCCTATTGTGACTTTCCTTGAATCGTTACCCGAAGAACCCCGAAGTACAAGTCGTACTTAACACTCCTGTAGTAGCATTACACGAGTCTTTTATAGAACTCATTTGGACACCTGACAACAGTTACAGGGCGACCAGTGTGCCTGCAAGCAACAATAAATTCTTCAAAGAATTCCACCTGCAGGCAGTCTGAGTAAAGCAAGCCAAGTGCTGGCAACACATCAGCAAACGTCTCCTTGGTGAATTTGTCAAAGGGCAAGTCGTATCCCCCATGCTTGGTGGTCAAATCCAGTGTCTGCACACCCGTGAATGGACAGAGTGTTGATAAGTGACCTGTGCGCACTTAGCGGCTCAAAGGACTTATGCAGATATGGACTGCTTTAGATTAGATATACAGGACATGTAGATTAGATTATGATCTTTACAATCTCGGACTATTATCTTATCTATGACATCATGTATCACAAGGACTGCTTATTATAGTATGCGTTAAGATTCTCTTTTGTTATATCCTTATTGTGATACACTCTTTGTTCTTTACTTTCCTTGTACTTATTGTCTAAGTACATTCCCTTTGTTTTGCCCACTTATTGTTTATAGGGCTTATTGTACTTCACTTATTGTAAGACGCTCCCTTTGTCTCCTATTGTAGCACAAAGGCTATTGTCTCTAACATGTATAAGTAGAGCACCATGTACGCACTGATACCCCAGTTCTCACTCTGGTGTATCAGGTTAGTTTCCCTCTTCATAATATGATCTAGTTCTCACTCTGGTGTATCAGACGCTCTATAAAGCTCAACTTGCTAGATCTTGCTTCCCTGCGTTACTCTATTCTCACCACAGTCTATCTTGTCTCTGTGAGTATGAGTTCCATTTACCCCTGTGCTGTTCATCACAGAGGAATTGCACCCATTCATCATGGCCTATTCTTGGATTCTGTCCGTCATATGAGATGGAGAGATAGCACACATCAGAGAGTTTAGTGGCAAACTGGTTGAATACTTTAATTATGTGCGAAACTTTGCATCCTTGGCTAAGAAATGATATTTGAATCAGATAATCATGGTGTGTATAGCCAACTTCAATGACAATGTCACCATGAGAGAGAAATTTTTTGACAAAGTAAATATCTAAACATCTGAACTGGCTTCTTAGCCAGGGGTCCTCAAAGCGATTGATGAACTTGAAAAGTTGGACAGCCTAAAAGCTACCATACCGATATAAATAAGTAATTTCAATTGTTTTGACTTTTGGGCAGTTGATTTGGATCACAAGATCCTCCAAATAATTGTAGCTACCTTGGAATTCAAAGGACGTGACAGCGGGAAGGACAGCCTGCATCACAGGAGGTGAGCCTATTTGGTTAGGATGGGACTGCGCTGATCGGGCTTCAATGCAAAGAGATTGGAGACTGGTCAACACGGCCAAAGATGCAACCATCGCCTCAGGTGAGATATAACCAATCTTAAGGCTGAGTTTGACGAGGTGACTGGCTGATAGAAGAAATCCCAGTAATGCTGGAGAAGGAATGTCTTTTAACGAGAGTTCCCGTAGACATGGCACAGATCCACCCAAGAATCCACCAGGAAGGACTGGCACATTTAAATTTGATGCGATGGTCAGATGTGTCAAAGCTGGATATGACCGCTGCATAACAGAGACCAGCTTTACCATCTGCGTAGTCTTTATATTGAGGTTGATAACGCATACATGATTGAAGTGCTCAAGTGCAGCAAAGACATTATCTTCATCACTAGGAGAAAGGCTTTCTCCAGGAATATTATAGTCGACAATGATAGGAAAGGCTGGCCAGAAACCCAGATGACTCCTGACAGGTGTTTGGTGTGTGCAATAAAGTTAGATATGGAGACGATGTGGTGATGCAAATATGATCTGTCGCCATCGTTGGCAGACATGCACCAGTCTAACCTATTTCCATGGTTGGTAAGGGAGTTCACCCCAAAAATCTTCATCAACTCTGTAGGAGTCAAATATATCAAGTGTTATGCCCTAGCAGGGGCGTTGTGCAAGGGTGGTTCAAAGGTTCAGAGTGTCTGTGAAGACACACACTAATAGATGAGCAAAGACATCTATTGTCTGTGATGCTACAACTCTAGTAGTGTCTAATAGATGTTATGCATAATGTGCACAACTGACTTAGTGAAAGGACACCTAGTCCGAAGTGTAAGACACTTCTCTATGCCTAATCTTGGTGGTGAACTAAGTTAATCAGGTGTGGTGTTGTTATAGTACAACTGCAAAGACTTTGAAGGAGGGTTTGACTCGATTAGAGTCGAGAGAGGTGGTTCACAAGATGAGGGAAGGACTGTTCACACCAAGGATACGAAGGCAAGGTTGCTAGATTGCAAACAAAGCCAAGTCTGGCTTCCTACAGTGTAAAGTACAAGTATATATACTGCTCAAGTCCCAAAGATGAGCATACAAGTATAGACACATGTAAACATAGTTATCAGGTTTTTTCTTTATCAGAAGCACAAGGCGAAACAGAGCAAGCCACATCTAGAATAAAGGTATGCACAAATGGGGAAGAGAAAGGAGAACGAACCAAAGTAGTGGTAAGGGAAGACATACATGTGAAAGTGACTGAAGCGTCCGGATCATAACATCAAGCAAGATATCATCTGAGAGCATGTAGATCATCGTTGTGTATCCATGACTCTTGCCTGAGTCACACAAGTCAATACTTGTTGCAGTCGTCATTGGTGCATGGGTGTTTGAAGACATACCTTCAGGTTTTACTTCCCCCTGTACCTCAGGCTTGGGATTACTCTGAGAAATATTCAAGGCTTTACGAGGGCCAAATGAAATGGCATCAGAGGGCGACTCTGAATCTCTTAACATAATCGAAGATTGGCGATGAGTATTGGCCAAATGGTCCAGGAACTGTGTGCACATGTGGGAGCTCATTTGTGGTGTAGATAGTGGGTGGATAAGAGTAGTTCCCCGGGTGGAAAAGAGTAGTTCCCCTGTAACGCTAGCACAGGGGCACTACACCCCAGAGTTTTCCCATCCGTATCACATAAGAAACTTGGCACCACTCTACAGCTCTGTGCTGCATGCCGGGGACCCCTGAAAGCTCCAGGTGAGGTTTGTTTGAATGCCAAAATGATGAATTTTGGGTTTACAATGAATTCTGTGTGCACTGGTGTTACGACGCGGGGTGAACTCCGGCTTTCGGGTAGCTTGTATCCCCGATCAGGTAACATGTGATAACAGTATGTGACTCATAGATAACGGTCCCAATAACCCAGTACTGTACGATAAGTGGTGAGGCCCTGATTGGCTTATACTATATGACTCAAATGGACTCATGTGATAACCCTATGATATATGATTGGTTGCTTACCATTCGAGAGGCGCTTTAAAGCCCTCGTGGACATGTATATAAGGGTAGCCAGGCTGTGCCATAGTCCACAGCTTGGTTTTCTTGAATCTATCCTGTCTTTGTCATTCCATCTCTCCTTATCAGTTTTAGTCTCACGCTCCTCCTAGTGGGAGTCTGCCTTACCGTTCTTGTCATTGAGTCAGTATTGTCCCATCAATAGGGCTTGCTGTTATACTCTCATGATCACGTGCCATCGGGCCGTCGTATCGCTAAGTTGTTCCTTAGGAGAGTTGCCTACTTCCCACTCAAGTCGAGCCACATGCCGATAGACACATAACATTAAAACCAAGCTGCCATCGTGGCGATGGAAACTACTGCAGACAGTTGGGTATTCACACAATACTCCATCGAAAGAAGAGGAGATCAAAATGTCCCTGTCCGATACCTTGCCAACGCACGGTGTGGTATGATCAACAGTGCAATGGGATATTGGGTTGAAATACCTACAAGACCATCGAGATACTACCCAGTTGAGTTCAATTTTGAACATACGTGTTGGACAGAGGTTTCTTGGAGTCCCCGCAGAGGACGCTGGGATGTACTCAGGCCTATGGGACCTGAATATCACTGCAACATCCCACGCAATGATGTAGTGCACAGAGACCAGTGGGGTCCAATCAACGGCGCAGAAGACAACAGTGCGCCGGCACCATCAGAAGGCAGCACAGAACCAACCACTATGGAGGACGAAGCCAGAGACCGACCGGATGTGGAAGAAGCACAGCAGTTGCAACGCATTAACGAGATACGTATCAATACTTTAGCTGCTCAAGCAGAAAACATCACTATCCGATCCCCAGCAGCTATGGCCACCAAAACATGCACGTATGCAGAAGAAGAGAACCGGCTCGCCGATGCCCTAGCCAAGCGAAGAATGCAAAACACCCGCGAAGAAGAACGGGCACCCTCGCCATTGCAGCCAGAAGAGTGAGTCATTGACCCAAATACCGGTCACCATGTGACACTGGACGAACTAGCAAACCAATGAATGTACAAACCAGATCAACCTGACCTGCCATCCGACAGAGAGCAAAGCCGAGTATGGAGCTATCTGGCAAGACAATGAGTTGAAGGCGAAGGGGTACCCGCCAACATCCCACGAGGAGGCGGACCCCCGGGACGATATCCTGGAGGAATGCTGCCACAACGACCACCCACAGGAGGACCACCACTGGGAGGTGGTGGCGGGGGTGGTGGAAGTGGAGGAGGAGGCCCACAAGGACTAGACCCCAACACGCAAGGAGATTATAACAAACTACAAGGGCAGCCCCCTCCTATATTCCGCGGAGACAGAATAGCCACTGAAACCTTCCTCACAAAGTGGGAATTGTACAGGGGCATGAACTGCCACATGCAGACCATGCGCGAAGCCTATTCACATGCAATCCTCTTCCTCACCTTTCTAGAAGGGGACGACCTCAACGAATGGATAACCACCCATACCAGGTGGTTGATGCTGCAAATTGCAAACAGAATACCAGAAGATGACAAAAGAATATGGGAAGCTGTGTATAGAAGCTTCAAAAGAAGGTTCACAAACACGCTTGAACAAGAGCAGGCGTGAACAGCTTTGCAAGATGGTATACAGATGGAAGGAATGGATATTGATAAGTACGTGTCTAAGTTTGAAGAATTAGTGCGGCGTGCTGGCTATCGAGCAGACTCGCCAATGGTGATCAATGTTTTCACCAAAGGCCTACCACGCAAGCTATATGAACAATGTTACACACTCGATAATCCCCAAAGTTACGAAGGATGGAAGGCAGCCCTCCTCAAAAGGCAGGAACAATACATTCACCTTCGAGGGTCGTACGCATAAGCGCGCGATTCATGAGGGCAAGCGTTCTCATTCCACTTCACGAGCGGAGGACGTTACACCCCAGACTGTCCCTACTACGCCGACGACCAGGTCGGTCAAGTTGGACACGTCTATTACTCCTACTCCAAAGAAGAAAACAAAGGGAAAAGGACGTGTGCTTGTTATTCCCAAGCCACTCCGAAGATCCGCAAGCGTTGTTTCGAACTTGGACGAAGTCATGGTTATGGAACCTATTCCAGCACCTGTCTTCACTAATCCAATCTCCGCCATTTCCGTTCCTACCGATGTTCGTGCATCACAGCAGCCTGAGGCCCCTCTCCGTAACCCTGCGGCAGTTGAGGTTCAATCTGTTTCATCTGCGGTCTCATCCCGTTTCCCTTCCATTGTATCAGAAGCTCCTCTTCGTAACCTTGTCACGGGTGACGTTGTAGATGCTCCTGTGTCTTCTTTGGTCTCATCCCACATTCCCACTGCTCCAGTGGCTGATGGTTGTATACCGAGCGAAGCATCGTCTCGGGACTTGCTTCATGGAGTTTCAACCTCACTTCACAATCCAGATAACCGCATGGATGAGGGCAGTGACGCTCCCTCTGATGTGCACTTGGCCCCTATTCCCACCCCCACCCCAATTTCTACCCCAGCGTCTGTGGAGGCCTCTGTACTGGCCCTTCCCACACCATCTATTCCGTTGTTACCAGGGTTAGCTGAAATGTTGCAGGCACTTCAGTCGAATCTGGTTGTTACGACGCGGGACTCCGGGTAGCTCGTATCCCCGGACCGGCAGCATGTGATAAGGGTATGTGACTCACGAGATAACGGTTTGATAACCCCAGTACTGTACGATAAGGATAAGGTGTGTGATTGGCTTGTCAATGTACGATATCTATGACTCGGACGGACACTTACGATAACCATACGATACGTGATTGGTTAACTACCTTTCAAGAGGCACTTTAAAGCCCTCGCGTATATGTATATAAGGTTAACCAAGCTGCGCCGTAGTCCGCAGCTTGGTCTTCTTGAATCTACTCTGTATTCGCTCATCCTATCTTCCCTCATCGGGATAAGTCTTGTGCTCCTCCTGGTGGGAGTCTGCTTCATCGTTGTTACCCTTGAGTCAGTATTGTCCCACGAATAGGGCTTACTGTTATACTCTCACGATCACGTGCCACGAAGGGCCGTCATATCGCTAAGTCATCTATTGGTAGTGTCGCCTCCTTATCGCTCAAGTCGAGCCACGTGCCAGTAGACACGTAACATTAAGACCAAGCTCCCAACGTGGCGACCGAAACTACCGCCGATAGCTGGGTATTCGCGCAATACTCAATCAAACGAAGGGGAGATCGAAACGTCCCAGTCCGCTACCTCAGAAACGCGTGGTGGGGTACAATAGACAACGTCACCGGATACTGGGTGGATATACCAACGAGACCATCAAGGGTTTACCCAGTTGAGTTCAATTTCGAACACATTTGTTGGACGGAAGTTGCTTGGAGCCCCCGCAGAGAACGGTGGGACGTACTTCGACCCACAGGGAACGACTATAACTGCAACATCCTACGAAGCGACGTAGTGCACAGGGACCAGTGGGGACCAATCGACGGTGAAGAAGACGATAGCGCACCAGCGCCATCGGAAGGAACTACAGAACAAACCACGACGGAGGACGATGTCGGAGACCGTCCAGACGCAGAAGAAGAACAGCAGCGTCAACGATTTGACGAGATACGTATTAATTCCTTGGCTGCCCAAGCAGAACAGATCAATATCAGATCGCCCGCAGTGATGGCCATGGAGACACGCACGTACACCGAAGAAGAAAACAGGCTCGCTGACGCACTGGCCGAGCGCAGAATGCAAAATGAACGAGAAGAAGAAAGGGCGCCGACGCCGTTACAGCCAGAAGAACGGGTTATTGACCCCAACACGGGTCACCACGTAACCCTTGACGAACTCGCAAACCAACGAATGTACGGGCCCGACCAACCCGATCCACCCTCCGACAGGGAACAAAGCCGAGTATGGAGTTACCTAGCAAGACAACGCGTGGAAGGTGAAGGTATACCCGCCAATATTCCACGAGGAGGGGGTCCACCCGGACGATACCCCGGAGGAATACCACCACGACGACCACCAGCCGGAGGACCACCGCCACCAGGAGGCGGCGGTGGAGGCAGCGGTGGAGGCGGCGGAAGTGGTGGCGGAGGACCGCCGGGAATAGACCCCAATGGAAGAGGGGATTACAACAAACTACAAGGGCAGCCACCTCCCATATTTCGCGGCGACAGAAAAGCTACTGAAACATTCCTCACCAAGTGGGAATTATACAGAGGCATGAACCGCCACACGCAAACAATGCGAGAAGCCTATTCACGCGCTATCCTTTTCCTTACCTTCCTGGAGGGAGACGACCTGAACGAATGGATCACCACCCACACCAGGTGGTTGACGCTGCAAATAACAAATGGAATACCGGAAGATGATGAACGAATTTGGGAAGCCGTGTACCGCAGTTTCAAGAGAAGGTTCACGAACACGATGGAGCAAGAACAGGCGCGAACGGCGCTACAAGACGGGATACGAATGGAAGGAGGGGACATTGACAAGTACGTGTCCAAGTTCGAGGAATTAGTGCGGCGCGCTGGCTATCGAGCAGATTCGCCAATGGTGATCAACGTATTCACCAAAGGACTCCCACGCAAACTATATGAGCAATGTTATACGCTCGACAACCCGCAAAGCTACGAAGGATGGAAAGCATCCCTCCTCAAGAGGCAAGAACAGTACATCCACCTCCAAAACCATTTCAACGAGGGGAAGAAGAACCTGGAAAAGTACCGAAATCGACCCGGAAACCGAGGGGGGTACTTCTCGCCTCCGCATCTCACACACCCCGATGCGATGGACACATCCGCACGAGCTAGAGCAAGAGGAGGAGAAGTTGACAACACTATGGCGGCAGTTGCGGGTTCCGAAGATATAAGCCCCAACGATCCGAACTTCCGCCCCTATACGCAAGGATCAAGAGGGAGATATGCACCAAGAGGAGGATACGTCCAACGACGAGGAGGGCAACCTCGTGACACCAGGGGAGTACAATGTTATAATTGTCAACAATATGGACATTTCAGTCGCGATTGTACGCAGCCCCGAAAGACACGACAAAGCCAACCACCGCCAGTTCAAGTTCGCGCTGTCGCAAACCTGACACCGCAACAAGAAGCGGCGCAAGTACTTCAAACCATCGCTAACAAGAGTGATGAAACCCAAGAACTCGTAATGAAGGGGATATGGGAAAGAGAGGATTTTCCAAACGCCTGAACCCGGCGGCCTGGGTGAGGGCAGTACATTCTCGTGATGTTGTAATAGTAACTACGCGATTCCGATCTATGCACATTCCAGTTTCGACGCGCACACATCACGCAATGGCCGACGTACAAGCTCTAGTGGACAGCGGAGCCACTGACTGCTTTATGAACTACAAATTCGCAAAAAGACTAGGTTTGGGACTGGCTCCCCTGGAAAAACCACGCAAAATATGGAACATCGACAATACCGAGAACAAAGGGGGGTCCATCACTCATTATGTGGACCTCGATGTACGCACTAAAGGGATTCACAAAGAAATGCGGTTCCTCATTACCGATATCGGCAACGAAGAGATCATTCTGGGATACCCATGGTTGGCTGCGTTCGAACCACGATTCGTTTGGCGATACGCTGCCATTCATGAAGATATGCTGCCTGTGGTGATCAGGTCTATAAACCCCCAGATAGCACGACAGCCGGTTATTGGCGCCGCCACTACAGCATTACTACTACACCACGAAAAAGACACAATCGTTCAACAACTGGAGGAACAATGCACCGTTCGCACGACGGCAACGGAGCTCGCTATCAACGCAAAACAGTATACAAAAGCCGCAATCTTACCACCACAGTATACGCAATTCGCTTCGCTCTTTAGCGAAGAAGAATCACGCCGTTTTCCTCCCAAGCGGGTCTGGGACCATGCCATTGACCTGAAGCCAAATGCGCCGGCAGCATTGGACTGCAAGGTATACCCCCTTACGCGGCAAGAAGACGAAGCACTCCAGGCCTTCATAACAGACAAATTAAAGAAAGGGTATATACGACCCTCCAAGTCACCCTACGCATCTCCCTTCTTCTTCGTCAAAAAGAAGGATGGGAAGCTCCGACCCGTACAAGACTACCGAAAGCTGAACGACGTAACGGTACGAAACCAATACCCTCTCCCGCTCATCACCGATCTCATCACAGACCTGAGCAACGCGGATATCTATACGAAGCTCGATATCCGATGGGGCTACAACAATGTACGCATCAAAGAAGGGGACGAGGAAAAAGCCGCCTTCAAAACACGCTACGGACTCTTCGAGCCTACGGTCATGTACTTTGGCCTCACCAACTCACCGGCCACTTTTCAGACCATGATGAACTTCATATATCGCGACACCATTCTTAAACATGAATCAAGGGGCACCACAATCCGTGTTTACATGGACGACATCGGCGTCGCATCTCGATCCGGACTCGAGGGTCACGTGGCTGCAGTTCGTGACGTTCTACAGGTTGCCAAAGACCACGACCTTTACTTCAAACTCGAGAAATGCCTCTTCCATGCACCTGCGATGGATTACCTGGGGGTAATCCTTGAAAAGGGGGTAACACGCATGGACCCTGCGAAAATTGCGGGCATTCGTGACTGGCCCATCCCTAAAACTGTTAAGGACGTCCGCTCTTTTCTTGGTTTCTGCAATTTTTATCGCGCATTTATTAAAGGCTTCGCACACCACGCACGACCCCTAAACATACTCACAAGGAAGGGGGAAGCATGGACGTGGGGGCAAGACCAACAAGTAGCGTTTGATACGCTCAAGGCACGAGTTACGCAGGAACCCATATTGGCACACCCGGTACTCACGGACCAGTTCGAACTCGAAGTGGATGCCTCGGGGTACGCTATCGGAGGCGTCCTTCTACAGCGAAAACAAGACGGCAAGAAACATCCAATTGGATACTTCTCGAAGACACTGGACCCAGCCCAACGCAACTATCACGTATACGACCTCGAACTCTTGGCAATAGTGGAGGCATTGAAACACTGGAAGCCCTTGCTAGCGGGCTCCCCACACGACATCATCGTCCACTCGGATCACGCAAACTTACTATACTGGCGAAGCCCTCAAAACATTAACAGACGGATAGCCAGGGAAGTAGTTGAATTATCTGAATACCCGATCAAAATAAAGCACGTTGCAGGGCGAATGAACGGGCGCACTGATGCACTATCAAGACGCAGCGATTACGACACCGGGGACAACGACAATCAAAGTGTAGTGGTGCTCCCGGACCACATGTTCCTTCGAACTACAGGTACAACGTCCGTTGAAGCCGCAAATACCACCGAACAGGTGCAAGACGAAGCACAGATACAACCCTGGGTCAACGCCCACCGACTGATGAAGATTGATGGGGTGTGGTACAAGGAAGGCCGACGCGTTATTACTGGGGGAGTATCCGAAAAACGTGCGATTATCGACACTCACCACTCTCCCCCAGTATACGGGCATCCAGGCATAACAAAAACCGGCATGCTTGTAGCCAGACGATACTTCTGGCCAGGAATGACCAAAGATGTGGTAGAATATGTCAAAGGATGCGCAGAATGCCAACGAAACAAGGTCAACACACGACCTATCTGCGCCCCTCTTCTCCCTATATTCCCAAGAATAGACGCAAAACCCTTTGAAACAATAGCCATGGACTTCATCGTTAAGTTGCCATCTTCTGGGGGATACGACTCGATACTCACAGTCACCGATCATGACTGTACCAAAGCAGCGGTATTCATACCGTGTACCGAAGACATCACCGCGGAAGAAACTGCTCAATTATATGCCAAGAACGTATTCGCACGATATGGACTTCCGACGAAGATCATCTCGGACCGCGACCCACGGTTCGCCTCAAGGTTCGCAAGGGAGCTATGTAGGCAACTAGGGATCGAACAAAATATCTCGTCGGCGTACCACCCCCGAACAGACGGGCAATCAGAGAGGACGAATCAATGGCTGGAACAATACCTACGATTCCAGGTCGACTATCACCAAAAGGACTGGCTCCATTATCTACCACTGGCGGAATTCGCGCACAACTCGTGGCCCCATGAGATAACAAGGAAGTCCCCTTTCGAATTGCTCATGGGGTATCACCCTCGTGCTGATTGGCTGGATAAGCCATCCCCTATACCCCAGATCACGACACGCATGGAACAGTTGAAGGAAGCACGACAAGAGGCGCAGTCATTGATAACGAAAGCCCAGACCTTATGGGTCAAGCACAAAGATACGCCCAAGTTCAAGATGGGCGACCAAGTATGGTTAGATGGGCGCAACCTCAAGACCAGTCAACCTAGCGCAAAACTAGCGGCAAAAAGGCACGGTCCCTTTACGGTAGACCAGGTGATGTCGCCATACTCTTATCGCCTGAAATTGCCGACTCAGTGGAAGATACATCCGGTGTTTCACATCGATCTTCTCACGCCTTATCATGAAACCACCCTTCACGGACCAAACTTCACACGTCCGCCACCGGATCTTGTGGAAGGGGAGGAAGAATACGAGGTCGAGAAGGTTCTGGACACTCGGCTGTTTGGCAGAAGACGAACGCGGCAATATTTGATCAAGTGGCGCGGATACCCGGACTCGGAGAACCAGTGGGTCAACAAAGCCGATATCTTTGCCGAAGAAAAGATAAGGGAATTTGAAAAACGAAACCGCGACGCCAAAACGTATTTAAGGAGCACCCAAGTCGCTAAGTCGCCCCATCCTCCTTTTCGCTCTCAACTCCCTACCACTCACACACCCTCCATGGACTTTGCGTACTATGCCACTAAAACCGCTGAAGAAGTATTCTCAGCCGAGCTACTGGAGGGACTCATCTCCCTCGAGGAGGCGCAACGACGACTCAAGCGCGTCCATGAAACGGGCAACACCACCGCCCTCGGATGGGAGACCATCGACGACGACAACCATGACGACACCGACCACAGCACCGGACAAGGAGCCGCTGTGGTCCATGCAACTACAGAAGACGAGGGTACGGTGGTTGCCCCAATTACCCACGACGAACTCGCCGCAGTGGAGCGCGCCTTCCCCGGCCCTGCGCAGGCAACACTGTCCAAAAGTGCACTACAGCCCCGGCTGCTTACAGTGCGGAACATTCCTGACACGGAGGAGTATTGCCGTGGAACTCGGGACGATCCTCTCATCGTGGGAGAAGATACGAGCGACACCGAGCCCGTACCGGTACGACTCCGCCTTCAAGGCGACGGTGAGGAGACCCGCGGAGCTTTGGTGGCACACCGCGCAGGCATGGACCAACGAGCAGCTCGACGCCGCGCACGCCGCGCGGAGAGAGAAGCTGCTGAAGAGGCGCGCCGAGATCAGGCGGATGCGCGAGTCCAGGCTCAAGAGTTCGGACACGTCGATCGGGAAACCGATCTTTACCCAGCTGAGCACCCCCACATTACCTATGGAAGATATGAACACTTACCCAACGACACCCCGCACGCCTCCACCACCGATGGAGAGCCCATTATGCGACACAAGTATCGGGAATTAGTCGACAACCCCCTCAAACAACCGTTCACCGCGGAAACCCCGGTCGGATGGACTCGCAACGCAGGGAGAGATTATATCCCTTCCCCGATCACCATCCAAGGGGTCAGCCGCCCCGCTCTCTGGTACCAGATCATCGAAAGCGACGACCCCATCATACTAATGGGGACCGACCGAACGGATCGCGTGTATGCGTCCCCGTTCTACGCTACGCCACGACCCGTACTCCCCCAACCCCCGAAGTACACTAAAGAGGAGCTCAAGACCCTGGAGTGGGGGTACCGAAGACAACCGGTGATCGACCAGTGCTTGCGAGCCCTATCAGATAAGTCCATCCCCGCTGAAGTCCGACGATACCGAGCGCTGACACAAGATCAGCAGCGCTTGGAGCAGCGCATTCGAGAACTCGAAAAGGGGGTCGCGGTACTATACGGACGACGCTCGCTATGCGCCGCCCGTCTCCATCGCGCTGACACCCTTGCGCGGCTTGAACGAGAGCGGCGACAGCTCGGGGACCCCGAGATACTCTGGGAACGGCCAGACCAAGACGAATTCCATCGAGGGCGCGGTTACTAGGATGTGGGCATCCTCCCTGAAAAGGGGGTGATGTTACGACGCGGGACTCCGGGTAGCTCGTATCCCCGGACCGGCAGCATGTGATAAGGGTATGTGACTCACGAGATAACGGTTTGATAACCCCAGTACTGTACGATAAGGATAAGGTGTGTGATTGGCTTGTCAATGTACGATATCTATGACTCGGACGGACACTTACGATAACCATACGATACGTGATTGGTTAACTACCTTTCAAGAGGCGCTTTAAAGCCCTCGCGTATATGTATATAAGGTTAACCAAGCTGCGCCGTAGTCCGCAGCTTGGTCTTCTTGAATCTACTCTGTATTCGCTCATCCTATCTTCCCTCATCGGGATAAGTCTTGCGCTCCTCCTGGTGGGAGTCTGCTTCATCGTTGTTACCCTTGAGTCAGTATTGTCCCACGAATAGGGCTTACTGTTATACTCTCACGATCATGTGCCACGAAGGGCCGTCATATCGCTAAGTCATCTATTGGTAGTGTCGCCTCCTTATCGCTCAAGTCGAGCCACGTGCCAGTAGACACGTAACACTGGTAACTTCCTTCACTTCACAAATTTCGGCACTTTCGCGACGCATTGATGCGCAAGATGCCACTATTACATCGATCACTTCTAAGCAATCGGTCGCTAACAAGCTCATTACTAAGGCTGCGGATGGGAAGCGTGCTGCTGGTCCGGCACCCAAAGCTCCTGTCTCTGCACCTGCTCCCTCTATTCCGGTTTCTGTTGCTCCTGGTGGAACGCCAGATGCACGGGAACCATCTATCCCTCCTATTACAAATCCGCCAGCAGGAGAACCTTTTGGTCCTCCGCTTGGCGCCCCATCTATCCCTGTTTTCCCACCCCATCGTAGTGGACCAGTACCAGTTCCACGAGATGCGGTTAAGTGGGCATCCATAGTAATGGCAAAGAACTTCGATAGTCAAACGAAGGCATGTTCCGGAGCGGTTTCAACAGCCAATAATGTTGGACGCACAGTTGCAGGAGGAAAGAAGGCAGGCGGAGTGCCGACTTATCTTAGCAACACAGAAATTACAGTCATGCGTGGGAAAGGAGTTGACGACGAGAATAGAGAAAAAGCTATTCGTGGACTCAGTCCCATGCAAATTGTCCAGTCAGTACGGAGTCAAATGGAGAAGTTGACGGCTTCTCCTCCAGTGCTCATGTGCGGTTGTTGGTCAAACAAACCTGGGTCTTGCAATTTTGTGTATGTATTTTCTGGTCAGATTCCCTTTTCTGCGATTGTTCCTTTTAAAAAAGCTTTGGTTGAACCGGTTGGAGGAGGAGATATCCTTCCTAATCGGGGATGGTCATTTGCTCAGTTGAGAGGAGTCCCTACTTCTGATGGAAGTGGTGTGATTCATTCTCCAGAAGTTTTGCTTCGCGAATTACGGCTTATGCCATTTTTCGCGGATGCTATTTTTTGTTCTATGCCTCATTGGCAAGCATCTATGCATACTATATCTACGAGCTCCACTTCTACGGTACAGATTTGCTTTATTGACGAAGATGGTTCGCGAGCGTTGGCTGCGAAATCTCATGGTGTGGCCTTGTTCGGGTTACGCGTGGGATACTTCCCTACTGGGGATAGTCCGACTATCGTTCAATGCGGTCGCTGTCACTTGTTGGGTCACTCTACCGGAGCACCTGCATGCAGACTTGCGGCTAATAGTGTTAAGTGTCATATTTGCGGAGGAGCGCACATAGGAACTGAACATGGCTTTCATTGTAAAGCAACGACTCATGTTGTTGCTGGACAGTGTAATTGTCAGTTTAAGTGCCTATTGTGTGGGGGACCTCATAACGCGCGATCTCTGAAGTGTCCCAAGAGGGGAGGATTTAATCCTCCTCCTCTGGTTGGCGAATTACATACTACTTCTCAGAGTTCAGGTTCGAATTTACGTACGGATTCAGAGGGTTTTACGCAGGTTGGAGGAAGCAAACGGTCTGCACAAAGGGCGCGTTATCGTGCTAATGTGCGGGCTCAGAAGGAAGGGGCAACATCCTCATCGGTTTCAGCGGCTCCGAGTTCTGGAAAGGAAGTTATCTTCCCAGACAAGCTCGCCTCTGTTACTGATACTATCAATGCGTTCTGTACTCTTGCCGCCTCTGTTAGCGATGGGTCTGATGAAGATCTTCAATGGGCCTTGCGCGACTTGGAGCGTGAATGGGAGTACAATACCCCGGAACTTGCCGGTTTAGTGTGTTTGGAAGCACACTATGCGGTTAAGAACCGATTACCATTATGTCAGCCACATGTCAAAGATGCTATCGCTCGAACGGTGATGAAAGACACGTGAAACGGAATGAAACAAATTCAAGAAGGCCTTGAGGCGTTCGAGAACAAATGGGGCTCGTTCTCTCCACTTTGTTATGCTCGCCTTTTGGTTCCCACCAACAAGCGATTGGCCGATACTGAAGAACTCAAACAGTGGGAACATCAGCAGTTATCGGCAGGCGAGAAGGCGAAACTGGTACAAGAAGCATGCACGTTTGTAGGAAATGTGGGGTCTACGCTTTTCGAAAACAATGAGGTCTCACGTCGTCTCTCTCCTATGGAAATTGAGATGATTGTTGTCCTCGAAAAGTTCGATGAATCGTTTGCTGAGGGGAAGAACATTGGCCCGGCAGTCGTTGATAGTATTCATAAACGCATCAAGGAAGGCACAATGTTCGGTGCTTCCTTCATCAAAGACGCGCAAATGCGATATGCATAAGTCGTCAATATTATCAGTCAACATGCGGCGACGGAATGCGATGATGCATGCGTTGCTGGAAATGAATGTCGAAGACGATGTGGTTTGCGTACAGGAGCCGTGGTTTGGACAGATAGGTACAGCAAGAGCGGACAAAAGTAAGTATGGGGATTCAGTTCGTGGAGGCGTTGCCCACCAGAACTGGTCCTTACACTATCCTTATTTTGCAATGGGTGTACGTGCTAAGGTGATGATATACGTACGAAAGCATAGCAGAACTGGGTCGAAACGACGGTTACATCCGCTGCAGGCGGTTCCGCGTTATGATCTGGTGAAACACAATTGTATACAGGTATTGGACTTGCATATCAGGCATGATACATTACGCATCATAAACTTTTATAACGACGTTGAGGACGTTACTGCTATACA
The DNA here is from genome assembly GCA_025769895.1 of Lactarius psammicola. Taxonomy (NCBI): domain Eukaryota; kingdom Fungi; phylum Basidiomycota; class Agaricomycetes; order Russulales; family Russulaceae; genus Lactarius; species Lactarius psammicola. Next base: position 29,674 of record WTXK01000219.1, read on the forward strand.
GACTTTACTAGCTATGGACTTGGACCCGCAGATCCCTACTTTACTTGTTGGGGACTTTAACTTACATTCTCCGCGGTGGTCGCCGAAGGAGTGGACACCCTCTCCTCGCGTAGCTCGGTTTGAAGCATGGGCTGGCACCCAGGCTTTGGAGCTTGCTACGGTTCCCGGTGAGATCACGCGAAGGGGCTCGGAGGAAGAACGCGCCAGTATGCTAGACTTGGTCTGGCATAATTGTGCTGCGGTCGCTAGCCTCGCCCTTACCCCACCCATTGTGGATTGGGAGGCCTCTCTAGGCTCGGACCATGCTGGTATACGCTCACTGTGGCTCTTGGAAGGTTATTTCCGAGGTGCAAAACAGGCGGAGCGGACGGCATATGATTTTTCTTTGCAAGGGGAAGACGAAATGAAGGCGTGGCTAGACGAGATCACACGACGCCTGCCTCATGTCAACACTATTTGGGATACGCCGGCTTCAATTGAACGAACTGCGGAGGTCATCCAATCTGCTATTGTTCAGGCCTGTGATATCTCATTAAAAAAGAAATTACCCTCAAAAGCCCGTAACAACAAATGGTGGAACGAGGAGTGTCAGAAGGCAGTGGATCATCTCCGCACTTTTCCACCTGGGGATACGCCGGATAGGACACAAGCTGCGCGAACGCTGAAGTCTGTCACAAAGAAGGCTAAGCGATTGTACTATGAGAAAATCGTCACCACGCATAGTATATGGGAGGTTGCACAATGGAGGCATGGCCGTCGACTCGCGGGTATTCCTGCGCTCCGGCTGGCTTCTGGTGTTCTCTCATTTGATCAGCGCAAAATTGCGGACACGCTTGCCAAATGTTTCTTTGTTGAAGAGCTGGATGAGATCGAAGTGGTTCAGACTTCTGATCCACCAGCGCTACCAATAAGAGAATGGCGACCGATCAAAGATGAAGAAGTTGAAGATTTATTTCCCAAGTGTTCCAACATGTCGGCTCCGGGGATCTCCGGTGTTACGTGGCAAATTATCAAATCCTCTTGGGGGCGGACGAAGGAGTGTCTTTTGGCCCTTTTTGACGCTTGCCTCCGAACGGGTTATCATCCTCGCATATGGAAGAAAGCCACAGTAGTTGTCATCCCAAAACCAGGGAAAGATGATTATTTAGCCTCAAAATTGTACCGACCTATTTCACTAATTGAGTGTCTGAGCAAACTCTTAGAGAAAATCATTGCCAGACGCTTTCTCTTTGAGGCGGACAAATTCTGTCTGTTGCCGACAACTCAATTTGGTACTAGAGCTTACTCTTGCACATTGGATGCGGGTCTCACGCTTTGCCATGATGCGCAGCTTCAGTTGCGTCGTGGACGACGGTGTGGGGCTCTTCTGTTTGATATAAGCGGGTTCTTCAATCATGTGCATCGAGGAAGGTTGGTTCACGTGCTTCGGAATCTCGGTTTTACTGAGTCCGTTGCTTTGTGGGTCGATTCCTTTCTTGAGGGACGAAAAGTCGAACTCGCTTTCAATAGCAACATTGGGGAGGAAAGAGATCAACCTATCGGAACACCGCAAGGTTCTCCATTATCACTGATCTTATCCGCTCTTTACACATCACCACTCCTTAAACTCCTTCCACCCACTGATGATACAACTTTAGGGATGTATGTTGATGATGGTCTTATCTTTGCTCATGGTAAAGATTGGACTGAAGTCGACAATCGTCTTCAGAGTCGATATTCTCAAATTGAGCTTTGGCTCAAAGCATCCAATCTTTTCATAGAACCTTCCAAATCAGAACTTATCTATTTCTGTACCCCTAAAGCCCGTCTGGCTTCTGCTCCACCCACATTCCTTCACCTCACTGACATTATTCACAATACGTACTATACTATTCACCCGTCTGCCACGGTCCGATACCTTGGCTTCTTTATTAATCACAAATTTGACTGGGGACCGCATGTTGACACGATGTGTAATTGTGCCCGTGCGTCCTTGAAGTCTTTACAGATGCTTGGGAACTCCATCCGGGGGATATCCACGGCCAGTTGGCGACTTGTGTTCAACGCAGTCTGCCTGCCTGTGCTGTCATACGGATGTCAACTCTGGGTTAACTTGCCAAAACGCAAGTCGCTTACCAACATGATACAAAAGGTGATGAATGAGGGGGTTCGTGTGATTGCTGGTGCTTTCCGCACTGCGCCGCGCGAGCCCCTTCATGAGATTCTTCGCATTCTTCCAGCGAGGTTCTTCCTGGAAAAACTAATTGAGACTTCTTCACACAGACTGACTCATGTTCCCCGTACATCTCAGCTTCTGACCCGTCTAGGGGAAGACTGGATGGTTGCGGTCCAGAACGGCCCGGACGCCAGTAATGGTGGATCGGTGATAGTCAGTAATTATCAGGTGGGCCAGTCTGGAGGCCTGCCACAGCGCCCTACTGCCTTAGAGGCTCTCGGTGCACGAGTTGACCCAACATGTCCTCGGACCGACGTTACCGCATTCGCCCCTTGGGAGGTCCCCAACTGGGAGGCATTTGTGATGACTAAGGGGATGGAGAGACCCCAGGATCGGAAAGCGTGGGTAGATGAATTATATTCGTCTGCTGATGCGAGTACGATGATAATTTCCCTTGCCGGAACGGTCTCTAACAAAGGCCGGTACAACAATAAACAAGTGGGTGGAGCTGCCGCTTGTGTTACTATGGGGGATGTGCAGTACGTCCAGAAATGGTGTATGGGCACTGGTGTCACGCAGGCGGATGTCAGTCTGTTTGCAGTCAGCAGGGCAGTAGAGTCGGTCTGCCGGAAATTTTCATATGGGGTCGCGCCCAGCAATGTGTACTTACTTGGTTCAGACTTTAGCGCTTTTCAGCGGATCATTCGCTTCAGAGGTGTTAACAATCAAGCTGAGTTGAAACATTTCCATTTTTCACTTACGGAATTCTTTGCGGTTTCTAGGGACACGAGATTTCATCTTGTGTGGTCACCTGTCCAAAGAGAACGCATGCAAATTACCTTAGCCTGGAAGGCCGCCTTAGCTTGCTGTAGCCTAGCCCCCCTCTCCTTGCTTAATCGCGTGCAGTCTGCCGCGTACAACAAAGAACGCGCCCGTCAGTTGGCTTATCAAAACTGGGGGACGGAATGGATTCGAGACCGGAGATTAAAATCTGGTCAAGACTTCGTTGCGTACTCCACAGTTCTTACCCAACCTCCTGATGGCCGCAATCACCCACTCTTCACCCACGCCCTTCCATCAAAGAAGAGTGAAAAGGAGGACTATCATGTCCGTCGACGCACGCATTGTACGGCCATGCAAATGGCTATTCGACACTCCTTCACGGCAGAATACACACGCCGTCACCAGCCGGATCTCCCCCCTGAAGACTCCGCATTGCCCTTGTGGTTTCAGGGACCAGACGGTGTTCTCATCTCCTTTATGACTGCCCCAGATACACGGTGGCTCGTTGTTCCATTAATATCCGCTCACCCAACTATCCTTTCACCAATCAAAAATTTGGTGATATGACCAAAAAAGAACTATTCAACGGGGATTGTGGCTTATGGCTATTGATCTACTTGCAACGCTCCAAGGCTGGCTCAAGACCAGAGATGGGGGAAACTCCGTTTGATCCTGGGTAATTGCGCGTCTCTGAGGATTCATGACCCCTGCTTCGGCGGCCTGTTCATTATTTACGTCTGATTGCTGTCTCACCATAGACATTACTTACTTCTTTTTCCTTTTCTACGGTTTCCTTTGGAAGGTGACCATTGTACACTACTATATGACAAGTGCTTGGATGGCGCAACCTCCATTATTTACGATTCTCAAATTTGTCTATTTACTTAGATAAGACCGGTCTTGTATTCTCATACTGTCCCGGAATAAACATGGTTCAAAAAAAAAAAAAAAAAAAAAAAAAAAAATACATTCACCTTCAAAACCACTTCAACGAGGGGAAAAAGAACCTAGAAAAGTACCAAAACTGACCAGGAAGCCGTGGAGGGTACTTTCCACCACTGCACCTTACACACCCAGATGCAATGGATACGTCGGCAAGAGCAAGGGCCCGAGGAGGAGAAGTTGACGATAGTACTGCGGCGGTTGCAGGATCTGAAGAAGCAAGTCCAAATGACCCGGGATTCCAACAGTACATGCAGGGGTCAAGAGGACAATATGCACCAAGGGGAGGATACATCCAACGACAGGGGAGACAGCCCTGTGATACCAGGGGAGTACAATGTTACAACTGTCAAAAATATGGACATTTCAGTCGCAATTGCACACAGCCCTGGAAACAACAACAAAATCAGCTGCCACCAGCACAAGTTCGGGCCACCATGAACCTTACACCACAGCAAGAAGCGGCGCAAGTACTTCAAACAATTGCTAACAAGAGCGATGAAACCCAAGAGCTGGTAATGAAAGGAATATGGGAGAGGGAGGATTTTTCAAGCGCCTGAACCCAGCAGCCTGGGTGAGGGCAATACATTCTCATGATGTTGTAATAGTAACTACGCATTTTTGATCTATGCATATCCCAGTTTCGACTCACACACATCACGCTATGGCCGACATACAAGCATTAGTGGACAGCGGAGCCACTGACTGCTTTATGAATCACAAATTTGCAAAATGAATGGGACTGGGGCTGGTACCCCTGGAAAAACCCCAGAAGATATGGAATATTGATAACACAGAAAACAAAGGGGGGTCCATCACTCATTATGTGGACCTTGATGTACGCACTAAAGGGATTCATAAGGAGATGAGGTTCCTTATCACAGACATTGGAAACGAGGATATCATCTTAGGATATCCATGGCTAGCCACGTTCGAACCACAATTTATGTGGAAATACACCACAATACAAGAGGACATGTTGCCTGTCATCATCCAGTCAGTAAACCCCCGCATGACACGCCAGTCAGTTATTGGCGCTACTACTACAGAACCCTTATCTGCCGAGGAACACAGCAACATCATCCGGGAACTTGAGGAACAGTGTACAGTAAGAACTACAGCCATGGAGCTCACAATCAAGGCAAAACAACACACGATGCCCACAATATTGCCGCCACAGTATACTCAATTTTCAAAACTATTTGAAGAGGAGGAATCGCGCCATTTTCCCCCAAAGCAGGTCTGGGACCATGCCACCGAACTAAAGCCCAATGCACCAGCTGCATTGGATTGTAAAATATACCCATTAACGCAGGCGGAGGACAATGCCCTACAAACCTTCATCACGGAAGAACTGAAGAAGGGGTACATTAGGCCCTCCAAATCACCATATGCATCCCCTTTCTTCTTCGTGAAGAAGAAAGATGGCAAGCTCCGACCAGTGCAAGACTACCGCAAGCTCAACGACATTACAATCCGGAATCAGTACCCTCTTCCCCTCATCACGGACCTCATAACAGACCTCAGCAATGCAGAGATGTATACAAAACTTGACATCCGTTGAGGGTACAACAACGTCCGCATTAAGGAGGGAGACGAAGAAAAAGTGGCTTTCAAAACACGCTACGGACTTTTCGAACCCACAGTCATGTATTTTGGGCTTACCAACTCCCCGGCTACATTCCAGACTATGATGAACTTCATCTACCGTGACACAATTCTCAAACACGAACCCCTAGGCACCACAATCCGCGTCTACATGGACAACATCGGTATTGCATCTTGCTCTGGACTTGACGGCCACGTTGCCGCAGTCCGTGACGTGTTACAAGTTGCCCAAGACCACAACCTGTACTTCAAACTCGAGAAATGTCTCTTCCATGCGCCCGCGATGGATTACCTGGGGGTAATCCTTGAAAAGGGGGTAACACATATGGACCCTGCAAAAATCACGGGCATTCGTGACTGGCCCATCCCCAAAACCATTAAGGATGTCCATTCTTTTCTTGGTTTCTGCAATTTTTATCATGCTTTTATCAAAAGATTCACACACCATGCACGCCCCTTAAATACACTCACAAGAAAAGGGGAAGAGTGGCGGTGGGGTCAAGATCAACAAGTGGTGTTCAACACGCTTAAAGCACGCGTAACACAGGAACCCATACTGGCGCACCCAATACTGACAGACCAGTTTGAGCTGGAAGTAGATGCCTCGGGATACGCCATTGGGGGGGTCCTCCTACAGCAAAAACAAGATGGCAAAAAACACCCAATCGGATACTTCTCGAAGACGCTGGACCCTGCCCAGCACAACTATCACGTATATGACCTCGAACTGTTGGCGATAGTTGAAGCGCTCAAGCATTGGAAACCCCTACTGGCGGGATCTCCCCACGACATCATTGTCCACTCGGACCATGCAAATCTACTATATTGGAGGAGCCCACAAAACATCAACTGACGAATAGCACGGGAAGTGGTAGAACTATCAGAGTACCCCATTAAAATAAAACACATTGCAGGACGAGCAAATGGACATGCCGACACTTTGTCAAGACGAAGCGACTACGACATGGGAGACAGTGACAACCAAAACGTGGTAGTACTCCCCAAACACCTATTCCTGAAAATGACGATGACTACCGTCCAAGGGGGAGAAAGTGTTGAATACCCACAAGATGAAACACTAATTCAACACTGGATCAATACGCACCAACTCATGAAAATTGACAACATGTGGTACAAAGAAGGGAGACGCGTGGTAACCAGGGGAGTGACAGAAAAACGAGAAATAATTGATGCTCATCACCGCCCTCCAGTGTACAGACACCCCGGAATGATAAAAACCAGTATGCTTATGGCAAGATGATACTTCTGGCCGGGGATGACCAAGGACATTGTGGAGTACATAAAGGGGTGTGCTGAATGCCAGCAGAACAAGGTCAACATGAGACCTACCCGAGCACCCCTCTCCCCTATTTTTCCAAAGGCAGACGCAAAGCCTTTTGAAATGGTCGCCATGGACTTCATCGTTAAGTTGCCATCATCTTGTAACGCCACCACAGGGGCGTTAAGTACGACGTGTACTTCGAAGTCAATCTGTCAGGGGTTCTGGTAGAGCGAGTCAGTTAGGACTCAGTTCGGTGATGAATAAGAGTCGATCTAGCTTCAAGAGCTTATCAACCTTAGTCAGAGTAATCTGAGCTCAGGCACGAAGGCGAGCGAGGGACTTAAGCGCAAAGGCAAGTCGAGGACGGGTTCGCGAGTACTGATGTGGTATTACACAAGAAGTCAGAACTGCTGTACAAGCCAGTCCGACTATGACCTATATACTAGTACAAGCCCCAAAGAGACAACAACAGGGCAACATAGTAGGTAAACAGATGGTGCCATGAGGAACACATGGGCGCGACAGGTATCGTATGGCGTCAGAGATAAGACAAGGGTCTGGGTCAACTATCAGTGACACGCGGTGGTCAGAGGACCAAGTGGCAGCCAATGCATGGCGTATAGTAGTCAGTCATGGGTCATCACAGAACGTATCATAGAAGCAGCAATCAATGTATAGTAAAGGCGCAATGCCTATCAGTCAAGAAGGGGATCACAAGGGACATCAGGTGTGAAAGGAAGTCAAGGATAAAGAAGCGAGACTGTCCATGAAGGCAGACATGTGAGGGGTCTGGGTGTAGGGTGACGTCGAGGGGAACAATAGTAAAGATGACAAAGATAAGGCTGTCCATGACATACATGGCGTGCGGGAATCGAGACGAGTCGCATGACACAGGGGAAAGAGTCGCAAAGATAGGAATCCATGGATAGAGGGACGCATGGCGTCAACTTCAGGGAAAATGAGTAGAAGTCCCCTTAGCAGTGCGTCGCAAGGCAAGAAATCGTAACACATCTGGAGGATATGATTCGATACTCACCGTCATGGACCACAATTGTACCAAGGCAGCAGTATTTATCCCATGCACCGAAGACATAATGGCGGAAGAAACAGCCCAACTGTATGCCAAATACGTGTTTGTGTGGTATGGGTTACCCACGAAAATTATCTCCGATCAAGACCCTCGGTTCGCCTCCAGATTCACGCAAGAGCTATGTTGACAGCTGGGAATCAAACAAAACATCTCATCAGCATACCACCCCAGGATGGATGGGCAGTCGGAACGCACTAACCAATGGCTGGAACAATACTTGTGGTTTCAGGTCGATTACCATCAGAAGAACTGGCTTCACTATCTCCCACTTGTGGAATTCGCTCACAACTCGTGGCCCCACAAGATAACAAGGAAGTCCCCTTTCGAACTTCTCATGGGACACAACCCTTGTGCTGATTGGACCGATAAGCTATCTTCCATTCCCCAGATAACAACACACATGGAACAAATGAAAGAAGCTCGTCACGAAGCTCAGAGACTGATAACGAAGGCCCAGACCCTGTGGATCAAGCACAAAGATACGCCCATATACAAGGCCGGAGATCAAGTATGGCTAGATGGGCATAACCTCAAGACCAATCAACCTAGCACCAAGCTTGCGCCCAAGTGATACGGACCATTTGTGGTGGACCAGGTGATGTCACCATACTCATACAAGTTGAAATTACCAGCTCAATGGAAGATACACCCGGTGTTTCACATTGATCTTCTCACGCCTTATCGTGAGACCACCATACATGGGTCAAATTTCACATGTCCTCCACTGGAGCTAGTGGAAGGGGAAGAAGAATACGAGGTCGAGAAGATTCTGGACACTTGGCTCTTCAGCAGAAGGCGTACATGGCAATACTTGGTAAAATGGCTTGGTACCCCGACTCGGAAAATCAGTGGGTCAACAAAGCCGATATCTTTGCTGAGGACAAGATAAGGGAGTTTGAACAGCTAAACTTCAACACAAGAACACATTTAAGGAGCATCCAGATTGCTGAGTCCCCTCATTCCCCACTTCCCTCTCATCCTTCTTCCTCTCATATCCCCTCCATGGACTTTGCATACTATGCCACTAAAACCGCTGAGGAAGTGTTCTCTGCCGAGTTACTGGAGGGACTCATCACCCTCCCCGAGGCCCGACGACGACTCCAACGGGTTCATGAGACCGGCAACACCACCACCCTCAGATGGGAAACCACCGACAGCGACAACGACAACAACCACAGCGCAGGAGAAGGAGCCGCTGTGGTCCATGCAGCTGCAGAAGATGAGGGTACGGTGGTTGCCCCGATTACCCAAGATGAACTTGCTGCAGTGGAGCGCGCCTTCCCTGGCCCTGTGCAGGCAACACTATCCGAAGACACACTACAGCCCCAGCTGCTTACAGTGCAGAACGTTCCTGACAAAGAGGAGTATCGCAGTGGAACTTATGAGAACCCTCTCATCGTGGGAGAAGATACAAGTGACTCCGAGCCCCTACCAATACGCATCTGCTTTCAAGCCGACAGTGAAGAGGCCAGTGGAGCTGTGGTGGCACATGGCGCAAGCATGGATGAACAAGCAGCTAAGCGCTGCAAGGCACAAGAAGCTGCTGAAATGGCACACCGAGCTGAAAAGGCTGCGCAAGTCACAGCTCAAGAATTCAGCATGATAGACCAGGAAACAGAGTTGTACCCAGCTGAGCACCCCCACATCATGTACGGTCACTTCGAGCACTTACCCGATGACACCCCATTCGCCGCCACCACTAGTGGGGAACCCATCATGCGCCATAAATGGCGAGATCCTATGGAGGATCCCCTCAAGCAGCCTTTCAAGGCGAGGACCCCGGCAGGGTGGACACGCAATGCAGGAAGTGACTACATCCCGGCCCCTCTCACCATTCAGGGAGTCACCAGGCTGGCTCTGTGGTATCAGTTTATCGAAAGCGACAACCCCATCATCCTCATGGGGACCAACCGGACCAATTGGGTCTACATGTCCCCGTTCTACGCAAGTCCAAGGTCTGTCCTGCCCAGACCCCCCAAATATACCAAAGAAGAGTTGAAGAAGATCAAGTGGGGACACCTGCGACAACCAGTAATGGACCAATGCCTACAAGCATTAAGAGATAAGTCCATCATAGCCGAAGTCCATCAATATTGGGCGCTGACACAAGATCAGCAGCGCCTTGAACAGCGTATCAAGGAGCTTGAAGCAGGCATCGCTGTTCTCTATGGTCGGCGGTCACTGTGTGCCGCTTGTCTCCACCGAGCCAATGCCCTCGCGTGCCTAGAGAAGGAACACCGTCAGCTTGGTGACCCAGAAATACTCTGGGAGCGCCCTGACCACCAAGAATACTGACACGAGCGAGGCTATTAGGATGTGGGCATCCTCCCTGAAAAGGGGGTGATGTTACAACGCGGGGTGAACTCCGGCTTTTGGGTAGCTTGTATCCCCGATCAGGTAACATGTGATAACAGTATGTGACTTATAGATAACGGTCCCAATAACCCAGTACTGTATGATAAGTGGTGAGGCCCTGATTGGCTTGTACTATATGACTCAAACGGACTCATGTGATAACCCTACGATATATGATTGGTTGCTTACCATTCAAGAGGCACTTTAAAGCCCTTGTGGACATGTATATAAGGGTAGCCAGGCTGCGCCATAGTCCGCAGCTTGGTTTTCTTGAATCTATCCTGTCTTCATCATTCCATCTCTCCTCGTCAGTTTTAGTCTCACACTCCTCCTAGTGGGAGTCTGCCTTACCGTTCTTGTCATCAAGTCAGTATTGTCCCATCAATAGGGCTTGCTGTTATACTCTCATGATCACGTGCCATCAGGCCGTCATATCGCTAAGTCGTTCCTTAGGAGAGTCGCCTACTTCCCGCTCAAGTCGAGCCACGTGCCGATAGACACATAACAACTGGCATCCACGCAAACCCCTCCCCATACGATAGCCTACGTCAGGCAACAGCACTGGCGTGTCTTCCTCCTCAGGCCTGTGCTCACACTGCTCCACAAATTTGACCTGACTATCACTCAGGCTGGCGGTGTTGGCGCATTCAAGAACAGTGGCAGCCTGCCAGCTCGTACGCTGTTACCGAGCCCTGTGTTGGGAAAGATGACCACAACAATGGAGAAGCCATTTACGGCACTGATATCTCTCTATCTTATCTCGACTCATCAGTCGACTCATCAGCGTCTGCCGGTCCTTCTCGATGGATTCTTGGCTGGATCTGCTCCATATTCACGGCAACTCTCGTTTACTCCTATTCCCTTTCTGGCATTACTAGCTCTTCTTTCCTCAGCAAGTGACCTCGTTGACCTTCGGCTCAGGGACATATCTGAGACTGGTTACATTCCACCGGAGGCTTTAGTTGTGTGTATGCCCAGGCTCAACTATCTTCGCGTTGAATTCCAATGGTCACGGTCCGCTTCCAATCCTGATGTCAGAGTACTTCTTCCAGAAAATCAGATTGTTCTTCTCTGTATCCAGCTGATTGATTTCAAAGGATCTAGTGTATATTTGGAGGACCTCGTGGCGCGAGTCACTGTACCTCGATCAGCTCAACTGCCAAGTTCCCCACCTTTCCAAGTTTGTCGATCGCCTAAATCTCATGATGGTGTACGGACTGTCCACATCTGCTTGTCGCGGACAACAGCCTCCTTGAATTGCCACAAGGACTGATGGTAAGGGTGGGAGCCTCTAGTAGGCTGTTTGGGGACTACATTGGCACCATTACATAGGCCCTGTCGGACAAGTCCACGCACCTCATCCTGTGGGACTAGAAAACGGGCGAGCGCAAGGTGCACGCGGTGAGTATTGAAAACATCTCAATAATTCCCGTTGCCCTTACTCTTCCTTTTTTTTTTTTTCAAACCCCTTTGAGTGCGCCTTGGGGAACTTGGCCCTATGTGGCACTATTACATCTCATATCTCCCTGTACCCTTTTCTTCTACTCCTCCGTGACCCTCCTCTGCAAAATAGAACCTGACTCTTCCATACTTGCTTGCTCCCGTGCGCCGTGAACCATAGATGTCGGAGTTGGGCTTCAGGCCGATTCCTAGCTTCCTCGACCGCCATCGCATCCTCTCTGGCTTCCTCTGGTCAAGCGAGTGGCAACTAGAAGAACTGCTTGTGTGCATGTCGGACGGCCAATGCCCGATCGACGACGATGGCTCGATCGACACCGTGCCGACGTCCCCAAAACACTCAAACGTCACGACTACCGAGAAATCCACAAGCACCGCAACTCCATCCCCCTGCACAGCGCCTTACCACGTGCGCCACTACCGCCACTATGACAACAGCCACACAGACCAAGTCGTCGTGACCGAGATGGAAAGCTGCCGGCACCGCCGACCCCTTCTGGATAAGCTCGACCCCGCGACGAGCCTCTGCATCACCACGCGCACGATCCTGCGGCGTATTGCGCAGGCGTGCGCATCGCTACCGCCATACCAGCGACTCCGGGCACCGTGACGTCCACCACACCTCCCAACCATAGCGACAGTATCATTATCGTACGTATATAGTACCCGAAGACTGATGCCACCTCTGCATTGCGCATGAACGGATTCTAGGGGTGTGTGGTGACTCGGCGACTATATATCCAAGTACCGTATTCGTTCGATTCTTCGAGTCACACTGATTTTGAGTCTACGTGCATCAGCAACTCAGACAAGCAAGAGAGGAAGTATAGCATCATCACGCAGATGCTTGAACACGCACATTGAGCCCGTACTATCCCTCGTTTACTGCGGCAATTACGCGAGGTCTTCCTCGTTTCATATCTTCGTGAAAATCATGTGAAGTTTCACCAGAGGACGACTCGGAATCACTCCGCAAGGAGAGCTTGCGAGCACTACTCATGCACATGTCTCATTGAAGATTGGCGGTCACCACTCAACCAATTACCCAGGAATGGCCACAGACATACCTGTGAGAGCCCATCAATGACGTGGATATGGAGTTGTGCTCGGTAGGCGAAGCGGCTGGCAGCTGCTCCTATATTACTGTAGTGTGGTCCTCTGCACGAGTTCTACAATCTCCGTCTTGTACCCAGCCGCCGCAGTGGCGGAACACAGCGGAGCTTACTAAGATACGCACGTGCCTTGAGCCTGGACACACCCTCGCCTGTCCTCTCTCATTGACCTCGTGTCAGTAACTTATACTGCATGTCTAACCCGGTTCGAGGATTGCTAGCCCCTAAATTGTAGGCATGAGTCACAACTCAGCTATCGATCGGAACTTCATCAAGCTACATCTATCAGGCTGCGCTCTGGCCCTGTGACATTATCATCGTCCATCCGTCTCCCAGCGACTCTCCAGCTCAGATATATGACACAGTTGGGGTTTGAAAGTCGGAGTGTTGTGTTTCCTGCAACGTTGTAGAGTCAGGGGGCAGGGTGCGTCGTATTTTGCATGATACTTGTTGCTTTTGCCCAACTTATGAATGGAAAAGGCCAGGACTGCTGGCTGGTATCAAACGATGTTCCAACATATCGTATTCAATAGGAATCTTTGCGGCTTCCCGTGGCAGTGTGAGAGTGTACACGGCGGAGGAAGACGTTTGTACGAGTACACGTAATATTGTTCTCCCTCCCTTCCCTTCCGCCTACTCTTTCCCAAGAACTGATCACTCTAGCCTCACCAGCCCTTCCTTCCTAACCTTTCCTTTCCTTTTGGCCAAACTACACGAGTTATCGGCACACATTGTCCTTGAACGTTCCACCATTCATCCCTTGAGCTGAGACGCAAAAGAATTTCCGGCTTTTGCTAACACAGGCTTGGTCGCAAGGTGGACCTCCAGCGTCTTGCCCACCGGCCTCACCCGTGTTTTCTGTTCCATCAAGATAGGGTTTTGCGGCACGGGGAACAAACATCGGGCAAGTAAAGCCTATGATGTGAACTGTCGCACAAAACCTGGTACGAGCATGCCGCGTCTGCCCCCATGCCCCCATCCCGCCAGTCACCGCGCATATATCCCACGACCAGCGTGCACAACATGTTTGAGAGGCAAGGATGACCTGGTCGAGATCGACCCCACGCCTCTCTGGGGGTTCGTGACTCGGCGGGAATGGCTGGCTAGTTATGCATGCCAAACCGAGAGTGAGTGGTTTTTGAGTCGTTCATGAGGTCCTCTCACATCACCTTCTCCCCTAGCATCTGTCTGCATGCACCATAGGGGCGTACTCTAGTGCGGAGCATCATGGGGGCATACAGGACGTAATTTGTACACAATCGCAAGTTTCGCCCCGTTTACAATCAAATATGGGCTGCTGGAGCACGAACAACGTCCGGCCCAATTATGTGTGCCAGAGAGTACGTTGAATGGTTCCGTTCCTGGTAGTGCACTGAGGCGTAGCCCTGGCTGGAGATCTAAGTCCCGTATCACCGCTCCATATCGGAACCCGGCGCGCAACTTGGTCCCATCCTGCACTGCCGTTGTCGGTATGTATTCGACGATCACGAAAGGCACAGTAGCTGGATGTCTGTTTGAATGCCAGTTGGGGGCGGTGGAGTATGTGTTAATGCAAGCCACCGTTCGAACTCTCAACAGGGTAGGCAGTGTCCTCCTGTTTTGCAAACCGTCTCGGGTAACGCCGATTATCCTCTAGGATGTAGCATACTTTCGAAGTCGCAGCCATCCGGAGCAAACTAACGGGGTGGCGATAAAAGGAGCTGAGTCACGCATTGCGTAAGCTGTTGATACATGGTGAGAACGGAGATGCCTCCCGATCTGTGTCCCACACTCACGCTGTCATCTGCCCTCTCTCCATGTGATGGTAACTCTGTGGATTGGAATTCAAATGTCATTCATCGAGCAGTGAGAAAAAATGCGACGAACGGCAACTGGTGTATCAGCGCAGACGAGGGCCGAATGGCGTCTCGTTACAGTGTACGGCTGTCAGCTCCTTTACTTCACACTTTTCACCATCGTACGAAATCATATCGGGGTTCTTTCACTCGCTGAACACGTCGCCATAGAATTGGTCTCTTGGTGCTCCTGTCGGCGGTGGATCACCTCCCTCAGGAGGCTGAGTCACCAGCGAGACATGACAAGTCTATTATTCCATTTTTTTTGAAAGCGCCTATATGGTTACAAACCTGGCGTTGAAGAAAAAGAAATTTGTTACTTGGGCGTGTGCTATGAACTACGCGATTGGTACAAAGCTTTCTCTCCTATTTTTGCAGGTACGACTTGAGTCTTTCGTCGAACTCCCTTCGTATTCTGACGAACTTGGCAATAATTTGACGGACATCTCCCCATCGAGCAACGTGCTCTACTCAGCCCCCGAATACATATAGCGCCTGCATAGTGCCAGTGGTAAATTGGTAGAGGAGTTGCATCCATTCAGTGTGACCTCTTCCCGGACCCCCTCCCAACGAATCGATGGAGAGACGGCGCACATTGGAGGGCTTTGTGGAGAGCCAGTTGAACACCTGAGTTACGTGTCCCCAACAATGTGGCCTATGAGTGAGATGAAAATTGCAATATGGTGAGGGCGTTCATGCGAGGTTCTGAGCGTGATCTGACTCGGAAAGGGGGGGGGACACATCAACGCTGCTGAAAAAGGTTAGCCGAGGGTCTTTTGAGCGATTGATGCACTTGAGATAGTGGGAAATCCGTAAGTCAAGGTACGACAGGTCGATACTGTTGAGCCAAGGGCAGTCAATTTGGGCCACGAGGGCCTCCACATAGTCCCAAACCCCGGACAATTCAAAGTACGTGAGTGCGGGAAGGACGGTCCGTGTCTCAGGAGGTAGTTTATTCTATGAGGACGCGACTTCATCTGAGTTTCTTTTTTTGTATAACCGGGACAATACATAGTTCAAGGCCAGTCGTCGCAGGGACAATTGTAAAGGCCGATCGTAAGTGGTGCTCACGTGTCAGTGTGGGATGTGTAGTTCAAGTTATCTATATAGGAGAATGGGTCACCCCCCAGAGGAAACCCCGTTTGTTCGAGTCCGTATCAAAACTTCCTGTTCGTATCCTTTTCCTTCGCTTGGGCTGGTGTAATGCACCCCTGTTAATCTATCGCCTTATCTGTCTCGTGCCTCCTTGTCATGCACATCCAATACCCGACATCACTCTTTTATTTTGTGATAAGAAAAAGAACAAGGACGAGGTCATCCGTCTCTTTTTCCACATGTGAGTGTACGCGGCTACTACCAAAACTAGTGTGCAACGCACACTGGAAACACACAGATGTCCTCGCCCAGGCTACCCTCAAGCCCAAGCCCGACCCCCCCTAGTCTAAGGTGCGATCGGTGACAACACCAGCGCCAATGCGACCATGGCCCCACTGCCCACACATCGGCCGCCGCGGCGGCAAAGTGCTTTAGTCTCGCCGTGCCCTGGAGGCGTGCCCACTAGCGGACGCCCAACCCATTCGTTCCTGAGCAGTGCAACTTTTCAAACCCCAGAAATTGAGCTTTCACTCTGAGCCCCACACATCCGTTTGACGTTTCACACACATGGGAACATGAGTTATTTTAAGACCAGGTCTTTACTATTTTGTACGTCATATGCCAGTGACGGTCGCACACAGCTGTACACGGTCGTAAGAGTACCTTGAAGAGTACGGTGAGTGACGGGTGATAGTGACCTGTCACCCTGATACAGCACTCCAGACAGTAGAGACCCATGCTGATATGGTGATGGGAACCATATTACAGATACCGTATGTGCGTTACATGAGGGGGCCGCGTACGGGCCGTACGGCGGACAGCCCTAATTATACGGCGGATACCTTTCATCAGCCTGAAGACGGACCATTGCGCTGCCCACGATGAAATAAAACCAAGTAATAAAAACAGAAACCCTTGAAGCATGAGGCCTCAACGTTCAACGCTTAGTTCAACGCCAACTTGGGAACTGTTTGTAAGACAATATAGTCGTCCAAATAACTCTACAATTCCCTTCCCATATCATCCAGCACGAATGCACATTCTCTCTCTGGGAAAGCAAGGATCTTCCGCAAGGTTGTCGTCGACAAAGCCGACACCTAGTATACATACAGCAAAATCCAATGTGATACGGCCTTTTGAACCTTTCGAGGATAGGCTGAGGTTGAATATTTTGAATCTCAGTTCATGCCACCAATCCCGAAGGCCTGAAACTCGGGCAACTCTTTGTCGGTGCTTTGCCCCACCAAATTATTTTTATTTTTCTCTCTGCTCTGAATCTCGGGAGCGTACGTGGGCTTGTCACATTAATTGTGCTGTGACCCAGTTACACCGTGAAGTAATGGTGACACTACATTACAGTAAAATCCAAAGCGATAGCTCACCCTCACTTCTAAGAATTCGTAAGCGATGTATCAGCGCGGAGTAAAATCGGATCAGTGGAGTGGGAAAATTGAAGTGGAGTGGGATAATGGCGCTTGCTGGGAGTGTTTGTAATTTCGCAGTCCCTCAAACGGCCGTGAGAAGTTTTATTTAATCTCCGACCAAAACGAAAAGCTGGCGCGTTGAATAATTTCTTAAATAAAAATAAAAATTCTGCTAAACCATAACCCCATGAAATCGGTGACACCGCAATTCACGTGGTGCACGCAATGGGCACATGATCACCCATTTCGGCCCTTTCCCGCCTCGGGCCGCCCCCATTCACCACAGGCAGCGTCGCCCACGTTGGCAACCACTATAACGCGCAGCGCTTCGGGGCAAGACGGGCCACAAGTCGCGTACGGGACGCGCAGCTCCCATCCCGACACTCAATGGCTGCTGTATCTGGTCCTCAACGGCTTGGCACCCCTCCTGCTGCTGCTGCATCTTTGTATCTGGTCCTCAACGGCGTTCGGGATCCCCCTTCCTTCACGCGTGCTGGACGCGCAGCTCCCATCCCGACACTCAATGGCTGCTGTATCTGGTCCTCAACGGCTCGGCTTCCCTCTCTCTTTACACCAAAAGCAACGAACAGCGCGCAGCTCCCAGCACTCAATGGCTGCTGTATCTGGTCCTCAACAGCTCGGCATCCCTGTCCCTTCACACAGAAAGCGACGAACGGCGTGCAGCTCCCAACACTCAATGGCTGCTGTATCTTGTCCTCAACGACTCGGCATCCCTCTCCTTTCATAACGGTGCGTTGTCTTATTTGAATCGGGCTAATTGCGCTTACAACGGGGACGACGCGAGGCGCTAGCAGGTAGCTCCCCACCTCCCCGCGTCCACCACCTCTGTCCACCACCACCCCGCACGCATGCGCACCAAAGTGCCACTGCCCCGCCTCCAATAGGCCGCGCCTCGAGAAGACCCGCCGGGCGCTGACGGTGCACGTCGCGCCTGTGCCACAACTCTCTCCCTCTCGCGCCTGCTCAGACGACAACGCCCTCCACCTCCCCACGCGCCTGACGCCCCAAGTGTCACGGCCCCGCGCCCAACAGGCAGGCCCTGAGAAAACTCGCCAGGCGCCAACAGTGTACGCCGCGCGTGCCCTGCAACCCCCCTCCTACGCCTTACGCGCACCTGTGATCCGTACAGTAGAAATATATACTATATAATGTATTATTATTACTCAGTAGTACCCAATACAAGTAGTTTCGCGTTCCCATCTTGTGCAGAGAGGTCGGACAATGTGTATCCCATTGAAATGTACTGGCCACAAACCACATAGAATGTGCCACCCGAGGGCACGCGTGTGGGCGACACGACAGAATTCTGTATTGCTACTACCTACAACATGTCCGAGCCTGTCTTACCTATCCCGGATGCGGCGGACGCGGAATCACCCACCATCACAGGCGCGGGAGCTCACAGTGCTCACCGGCGATCTAGGCGCCCAAACCCGGTTGATCCCGCGACCTCGCGCCATCGCGGGAGCTTCAACTGGGATCGGGAGCACGACTTCGATCTCGAATGGGACTCCCTAGAAGAATTTGACAAGTGGCGCGAGAACGAGCAACGGGCCCACGGCATCGAGCTCCGCTTAGCCCATACCAAGCGACCGCGTGGGAGCGCCGAGCCGAGCGCGGTGTTCAACTGGTCCCGGCTTTTCGTCTGCGCACGCCAGGGAACCGGTGGCACTAAAATATACGAGAAGAAAACTAACCGTGACGGCAAAGAAAGTAAGCGTATTCAGGGCGGTTGCCCCTGCCAGGTGAGGATCAAGAGCTATCCCCACACCGGAACCGTTCTCGGCAAGTACACACCCGATCACTCCCACCCCACCGGCAAGGACAATCTCAAATATGTCCGGATACGCGTTCCAACGCTGGAGCAGATCACTGGCCTAATTCGATTGGGATTGACAGATAGGGAAATTGTGAGTGATATCTACCTTTCCCCTACAAGTTAACCTGACATAAATTACAGAAAAAGCGTATGCGTGCCCAGTTTAGTGAGGATGAGAGGGACCATTACCTCACACTGGATGAGATTTCCCGCGTAAGGACGGCCGTCAATCGAGAGATCGTCGAACTCGATCCGAATGATGCCAACTCTACCCGAATTTGGGCCAGTAACTTACATGCCGAGGGCCATCTTGTGTTCTACAAGAGTAAGCAAGATTTGCCCCCTGAAGGATCTGATCTCGCGCGGGATCTTTTTGCCTTCTGTATTCAGACAAAATCTCAATTGGAATGGTTCCGACATCTCGGGAACGCGTTCCTGGGCATCGACGCGACACACAACGTCACGCAATACAAGGGAATATTATTATTTACGATCATGGCGCGGGATCATTGGGGCCATGGTACGTGCTTCTCGCACTTCCGGGTAACGCGGCTAGACCATCCGTCAGGGGTTCCCGTTGCCTGGATGTTGTCCTCCAATGGGACCCAGGCAACGATCAATTATTTCATCAAATTTGTCAAATGTCAAAGTCCAGACGTTTCACCATCGATCTTTATGACAGATCGAGATCAGGCCCAAGTCAACACCATACGTCAGGCTTACCCGTCTTGTCGCGTTCTCTATTGCTGGTGGCATGTGCTCAGGGCCATCCGGACCCATTTTGTCACCACTGAATTCAAGGATTTGTGGGACCTGATCCAAAAATGGGTCCGGACCACTGATCAATATGAATTTGAATCTTGGTGGGAAGATATCCAAAGTGATGAGTCTATTCCCAAGAGTGTGGCCCAGTACCTGGCCCGGGAATGGATGCCCGTCAAGGAAATGTGGTCCGCCGTTTATCGCCAAAATCGGACGATCTTTGAAGAGGGCGATACTAATATGTTACTGGAAGCGTATGTAATACCCCTTTACACATATTTGATTTCTGACTAGTAAATTTAGTTATCACCATGTGCTAAAGTCTAAATGGCTAGATGGCAAGCGCAATCGCAGAGTAGATCACCTGATCTCCACGCTCGTGAGAGACGCCCTTCCGGAGATCCAAGACCGCCTAAAGCGGCAAGATATTTGGAAGCGAGGTGAAGACTTGGCGGGTCGGCGCCGGCGTGCAATCCTAGCGCGCGCCCCTGAAACACCACACGAGCACATCACACAAGTTGGAGATATGCGCTTTCAAGTGCGCTCCTCAAATCAGGAAAAGTTCTATGATGTAGATACACTCAATATCAAGTGTTCCTGTCCAGACTTCCCTCGTATTGAATTCTGCAAGCACCTTGCGTCCGCGCGGCATTACTTTGGGGGGGCTCAACTTGAGCCCCTGGCCCCTGGCAACCTCGGCTCTCAGCCAAGTCCGATCGCACCGGTGTCACACTCCACCGAAGGCGGAAACGCCGGATCTGATGAGAACGCCGCGGCGTCTTTGATTTCCGTGACTAACGAGATCATTGCGTTGTCACAGCGGCTGCTTATGGAAACACCGAATCCCGAGGCCGTTTCCAATACGGTGAAGTCACTTCGGCTTGTTCACTCACATCTGGCTGCAGTGGTCGTGTCGGCAACTAGCGACGGCCCCCAGCTCCCCGAAAAGGAGCAGATCGCTCCGAATCAGCATTCCTGGACAGAGACAGCCGAGCGGATGGGCGTCAAGCGAAACAAGAATCGCAACAAGGTAAATAGCGCACACACGGCCGAGCACATCGGCGAGATCAATCGTAAGCGCAACCGTGAGGACGAGGACCCTTACGGCGCGGGAGAGCAATCAGGCAAACGTGCGAAGCCAGACGCACGCTCGACCACTGCAAATGCCAACGCCCGAGCGCGTGCTACCGCGCAGACAGGACCCGCGACCCTGCTACCTCTTCCAGCGTCTCTCCCTCCCCGTCTGACATCCCCACGTGCGCGCGTGCCCGTTGCCCACTATATACACTCTCCCGTTCCTCTGTCACAGCCAGCTCCAAGACCCACAAGTCCCCTCCCTCCCTCGGCATCCCTCCCTCCTCCAGTGTCCCCTCCCTCCAGCATCCCTCCCTCCATCAGCATCCCTCCCTCTCTCAGCATCCCTCCCTTCTCCTGCATCCCTCCCTCCTCATCTGTCTGCCCCACGCACGCCTGGCCCCTTGCCTCCTCAGATGCCCTACTATCCCCCTCCCTTTCTGTCGCAGCCAGCTCCGTTTTCCTTTGTCCCACAGCCCATACAGTATCACTCCAGATTCCACCCTTACTACCCACTGTACCATCCCCCCAATAGATAATCGACTTGTATTTTTTTTTCCGCAATGTTTGTTGTTGTTACCCATTATCAATAAAACTTATTATACTATCAAAATAATTAACTTATAATATTATCTACAATATTTGATGTTGTTGTGAACTCATC
This sequence comes from Lactarius psammicola, assembly GCA_025769895.1. NCBI lineage: Eukaryota > Fungi > Basidiomycota > Agaricomycetes > Russulales > Russulaceae > Lactarius > Lactarius psammicola. The sequence continues at coordinate 51,153 of WTXK01000219.1, forward strand.
AATAAATATATTACATTATTTGTTGTAAATACTTGGCCAAAGTTTCGGAATGGGCGCGGTTTGATTCGGACTTTCGGTTGTGGCCGATGTGTTTACCGTTTTGGGTCACGAGAGACTGCGGAATTAGGCCAACTCTTGCTGGGGTTCCAGGATTGGCAGCGAAGCCTATCTCAAAAGTGGATCAAAGAGTGCCTATCGTTCTGGATCTTACTGGATTAGGAAGTGGAGTGGGAGGAAAGATCGGCGCCCCTGTTTTATTTTTATCCTGCTACCCTATTTTGACTGCGGTAAGTTGACTTGAGGGCAATCTAGTAGGGGTACCCACATTCTGTTTGTCGTTATCGAATGGACCCCCCCGTGCTGCTGACATCGTGACCTCCAATCTCATTTCGGACGCTCTGGAGTGGTTGCTCCCTTTGTATTCCCAGTGGGAGGAAAGATCAGCGCCCCTGTTTCGTTCTTATCCTGCTACCCCACTTTTGACTACGGTAAGTTGACTTGAGAGCAATGTAGTATTGTACCTACCATGGTACCCACATTCTGTTTGTCGTTATCGAATGGACCTCCCCTCGCTGCTGACATCGTGTCCTCCAATCTCATTTCGAACGCTTTGGAGTGGTTTTTCTCCTTTGTATTCCCACATGGAGCACTAGCTCGCCTGGCATTCGTTGGTGTCTTATCTTACAACTAACCCAATCATACCTTGTGAGCCCCACCGTGCACACGCCAGCACTTCCTTTGCTAGGCCCCCTAGTTTTACTCACTTTAATTTGCCCTATGTGACTAGTCGCTGGCATAGATACATGTCCCAGTATAAATAGTCATGGATCTAAAAGCAAGTGTTTACAGTATTGTCTCGTCTTTGGCCACTCATTATGGGTCAAGTTATGGGTACCCCGCATCTTCCTGAACTCGCTGGTGTTATTTGGATGCCTGAGGCCCCCAAGACTAACCTCCTTATTGCGGCTTCCCTCATCCTCTGGTTCATAGCTAGACTTGCTCAGAGAAACTTCCGTAACCTTCCACCAGGTCCTAAAGGGCTTCCCTTTGTTGGTGACGTTCGTCACATTACAAATCAGGGTTGGTTGGTGTCACCAAAACGCAGGGATGAATACGGTGACATTCAGCACTCCCAATGCCACGAGAGGCCTGCTCATGTTCCTTTCAGGCGAGATGATGTATATAAGTGCCCTCGGGAGGAAAGTCCTCATCATCAACAGCCAACGCGTCGCCATTGATTTACTCGAGAAGCGATCCAACATATACTCTGATCGACCGCGTTACATATCCGCAAGAGATTACTTAACGAAGAACTTGGTGTTCTCCCTCATGCCATATGGCGACGTGTACGTGATTGACACTCTGTCTTTCACATGCGCTGACCCTTCATAGATGCCGCCGCTTCCGTCGTATCGCCGTGGAGAGTTTCTCCAAATCGACTGTACCTCGGTTCCAACCCATCCAGGGTCGCGAGGCCATCACTGTGGCGCTTGCACTGATAAAGAATCCGTCCAATCCGCTACAGCACCTCCAGCGACAAGCATCGTCCATTATGCTGTCCATCAATTATGACCTTCCGCCGATAGATTCAGAAGATGACCCGGTTGTTATGGCTATCATGGGCTATGTGAAGCGCATGTTGTACGAGCTGCAGGCTGGGAACCGCCTGGTTGAGTATTTCCCTTGGTTGAGATATGTTCCGAGGAGGTGAATATATTGCGGTTGTCGTCACGGGTTACCTCTCACCATGGCGTGCAGGTTCGCCAAGTGGAAACAGGTCACAGAGAACGGTTTCGTCCAATCTTCGCTTTTGTTCGAAGGTCTTCTCGGCAAAGTTGAAAACGACTTGGTAAGTTCTCGCAGCTGTGGTAAGCCGATGAGATGGGTCACAATCTCCAACACCAGGCCAATGGAATCGATCGACCAAGTTTCAGTGCTTCAGTGATCACAAATCAGAGTAAACACAACTTTTCGAAACACGAGCTGGCTTGGCTCGTTGGTCACATGTTGTACGTCCCCAACACAACTGCTTAATTCTGCGAGAATATGAAGGTATCACCTACTGTAGCGCCTCAGGTGGGGAGACGACGTCTACTACGCTCCAGTGGTGGACCCTCGCCATGATCGCGTACCCCGAGGTTCAAAAGCAGGCGCACGCCGAGATTGACGAGGTGGTGGGCAGCGCTCGTCCACCGACATTTGCCGATCTTCCAGCTCTCCCCTATATCCGCGCGTTGGTCAAAGAAACACTTCGCTGGTCGCTCACGATACCCCTCGGTCTTCCGCACGTCTCGAATGCGGACGACTGGTACGAGGGCATGTTTATACCCAAGGGCACGATCTGTTACCAGAACATGCGCGTGATCAATTCGGACCCGGAGGTGTTCGGCAGCGACGGGGCGCGGTTCGATCCGACTAGATATCTGGCCGAGAGTTGTCGGATCAAGGTGCCAGACGGCAGGGAGGAAGGGCACGTGACGTTTGGGTTTGGGCGGCGCTTGTGCCCTGGGAGACACTTTGCAGAAGCCACGTTGTCAATCACCATCGCGACGCTACTTTGGGCGATGAGGTTTGAGCGTCCTGAAGGTGTGCAAGCTGAGTTGGACTTGCGCACCTTCATCAGAGGCGGCCTTACCGCGTATGTGGTTTTTACTTGCTCTTTGGGTTCGTACTAACCAGCTGGCACAGTCATCCTGTGCCTTACGAGTACAAGGCAGTCCCTCGGTTTGCGGAGGCTGAAGCCCTTCTGAAGGAAGCACAGAGTTTGTACGAGTAAAGATGTCCTGTGAAGTTGTAACATAACTGAGATCACTGTGGAAATTTGATCCAATTACCGAGTCCTAATGTGTGCAAGCGATCTGTGAGTTTGATCACTAGCCGATTCAAGTTAAGATTGAGTTGCAGGTCGAACAAACAGTGAGGTGCATGAGTGGATATACTCAACAACTGAATCTAGTGATCGACCTAGAGGTCCTCGTATCAAAGATGTCATCTACCGACAACCCTGGCCAAAATACGCGACATGGGCTCCGTAGTCGCTGATGAAGTAGGTGAAGATAGCATACAAAACTGCGAGCCCTTTCCATACGATTGGATGAAGTTACAGCAACAACGGACATCCTGCAACGTAAGAGTGAGGAATTGGGCCTGCTCGGACTCGGGTTTGATGGATTTCAAGGTGTCTTCATGGTAAACGAAATCAATCGCGTCGTGCACAGCTTCGACTCCGAGAGGGTTCTGACATTGTCGTCGCGCCGATACTGTTCTGGGAGCGTCTGGCATCCGAATAAATATACCACAAGTGTTTACCTTCCAACAATAACGTAAAGAGGTGCCCCCTGGGAATGGCTGAAACCAAGTCATCTGCCGTCTTTTCAAACGGGTAGAACTGAGTGCGAAAGTCGACTCGGTCGAAAAAAGGCAAAAGGTCATCACATACACTTCTGAAATTAGGCCCAACGTATCCACCACCTACTTGATCCACCCGATGGCCCTTTTTCATGTATTCAATCGATGAATCGGCTCTATGGCTTCATCAACGTGATGGAGAGTAATCAGAGGATCGTTAGTAACGACGTCTCTGCTTGAACATGCGGCATAGTAGTTCCGATCTCGAGAGGAAGGTGATGCGGTAGTGGTAAAAGAAGTTCAAGGGCGATAGTTTGGATGGGTCCTCCGGAGTCTGTGGTCATAGAAGGTATAGTAGCTTCTTCAACAGGGGAGTCGTATCCTTCGGTCGATATTTTTGGGGTTTTTTTGGCAAGACCGTAGAGGCGACGTTCGCCGGCACAGTGATCGCTAAGTATAGCGTGACCAGCTGCGTTGACTGTCCAGCTTTCCCGTCGTCACTATTGAGGACAAAAGGTACATCTACACGCATGATGGTTAGTAGTCAAATGGACGGGTGTTCAAATAAAAGGGACGAACTACTAGTATTTTGTGATTCGCCAGGAATAGGGGCCTCATGCGTTCTGATAACGACATCGGAGGCCGCACTCACACACGGTGTGTGAACCTCTTCTCAAAAGATGGGACATTGTGCATTTGGAGGACTAACAGAGAGATCAAAAACTTATCGGGGCATACTAGGCTACTAACCTAGTAAAGAGTTGAGATTTAGGTACATACCAGTCACCTCGAGACGTAGCAGAGATAGGGTTCCTTGAGAGCCGGCGGTTCAAGTTCTAGCCAAAGACGGTTCTTCTTCAATAAGCGTTGTTACACAAAAAAAGTGACCCGCCCTCTTCCTGCGTTTTGCGATCCAGAGAGACACGGGCTGCCAGTGGAGTAGTGGATAACTATCAAGAAAGTCGAGGATCAATGGCCATCTTCGAATTCAAGAACATTCGCTGGACAGGCAAATGTCCTTGAATTCGTAGATCCTGGGGATTCCTATCTTGTGCAGCAGGGTCAGAGTGAGCGTATCGCCGTATGCCAGTGCACGCACTGTCCATACGATATTGCACAGATCACGTGGGTGGCATTCCGGATGTTCCCACGGCTATCAAGGCGCCCCAGTACAGAATGCATGACACCGCCTTGGATGCGTGTATACAAGTATGCCTACTCTATGGACTGCGAGGGAGTAATGAGGACAGGGGGTGGTTCGGCACCATATAAAATAGCTAGGATAGTACAGGATAGTAAAGCGAGACATTTACTTTGCCATGATGGGATAGTTTAACTACCGTCCGCACTTGCGGAGGGGGCACCATCAGCGGTCTCTCTGCCTCCAAAGATGTCGCCACGAGAATGGGTAAAAAATTCGATGTTTAAGCATTCGCCAACGAATTTCGTGCCAATCCCTTCCCTTCGTAGTACGTACCCACCATCTCCCTTGGTAGGGGGTTTCTGTAGCTCAGTATTACGGAAACCTTTGGTTGAGCCTCTGCTTCCAGTGCCATTGTGCAGTGGGCAGCGGCGGTGGCAACCGTACACTTTTTAGAGCTCTATGGAGCAGTTATAGCACAACTCCCCCTGAGTCACTAAACGTGACCCCCACTCGCCAGCCCCCCTATTGACCGCCACAATGGCCGCAGACAACTAGTCGCCAATCTGGCTTAGAACGCGAGTCCTGGGAGATGGTCTCAACCCCCCTCCTGTGCCCTCTTTTCCCACTCGATCTCCAGTATCTCACACAGATCGATTCCCGCTATAATGGTAACACATACAGTGCAGTACTTTGCAGCGATATCCTTGACGATGGCTCACAAGCGTTTCAGTGGTATGGGAAAAGTGGAGTGGCAAAAAGTCCCAGCACGCCTAAGTTGACTTGAGGCGCAATGCATTGTACCCACGTTTTGTTTGTTGTTGTCGAATAGATGTGTCCCATGCTTCTGACATCGTGTCCCTCAATCTCATTTCGGACGTTTTGGAGTGGTTGCTTCCCACATGGTGGCATGGAGGCACGAGCTCGCCTGGCATCCGTGGTCATCTTGTCTTACGAGTGACCCACTCCGAGCCGTATCTTGTGGGTCCACCGTGCACACGCTGGCACTGTGACTTCCCTTGGCACTTCCCTTGGTAGTAGACCCCTGGTTTTATTTCCCTGTGTGACTGGACGGTGGCGTAGATACATGACCCGTATAAATGGTACTAGTAATTGATCTAAAACGTAGTTATCTCAGACCGCTCTCATTCCTATGGGTACTCAGCATCATCCTGAAGTGGCTGGTTTTATTTGGATGCCTGGGGTCTCCGGGACTGGCCTCATTGTCGCGGCTTCCCTCGCCGGCTTCGTCGTCTGGCTCATAGTCAGATTCACTCAGAGAAACTTCCGTAATCTTCCACCAGGTCCTAAAGGGCTTCCTATTGTTGGTGATGTTCGTCACATCGCAAATCAGGGTTGGTTGGCGTCGCCACAACGCAGGGATGAATACGGTGACATTCCACACTCCCAATACCACGAGAAGCCAGCTTATGTTCCTTTCAGGCGAGATGATGTATGTAAGCGCCCTTGGGAAGAAAGTCATCATCATCAATAGCCAACGTGTCGCCATTGACTTGCTCGAGAAGCGATCCAACATATACTCTGATCGACCGCGCTACATAGCTGCAGGAGACTTCTTAACGGAGAACCTGATGTTCAGCTTCATGCCATATGGGGACCAGTACGCGATTTATACTCTGTCTCTCGCATGCACTGATCTTTCATAGATGGCGCCGCTTCCGTCGTGTCGCCGTGGAAGGTGTCTCCAAAACGATTGTACCTCGCTTCTACCCCATCCAGACTCGCGAAGCCATCATTTTAGCACTTGCGCTGATAAAGAGTCCATCCAATCCGCTACAGCATCTCCAGCGACACACAGCGTCCATTATGCTGTCCATCAATTACCATTCGCCGCCGGTAGATTCTGACGACCCGGCTGTTGTTGGAATCCTAGACCATGTGATGCGCTTGTTGCACGAGCTGCAAGCTGGGAACCGTCTGGTCGAGTATTTCCCTTGGTTGAGACATGTCCCGAGCAGGTGATATTATTGCAGTTGTCGTCATGGGTTGCCTCTTACTGTTATAATACCATGCCGTGCAGGTTCGCCAAGTGGAAACGGCACACACAGTACTGGTTCATCAAAGATTCGCTCATGTTCGAAGGTCTTCTCGGCAAAGTTGAAAACGACTTGGTAAGTTCTCGGAGTTGTGGTACGCCGATGAGATGGGTCATAGTTTTTAACACAAGGCCAATGGAATCGATCGACCAAGTTTCGGTGCTACAGTGATTCAAAGTAAACATAGCTTTTCGAAACGCGAGCAGGCTTGGCTCGTTGGTCACATGTTGTACGTTCCAAACACGTTCTGCTCAATTCTGCGAAAACATTGAGGTAACGCCTACTGTAGCACCGCGGGTGTGGACACGAAATCTACTACGCTCCTATGGTGGCTCCTCGCCATGGTCGCGTACCCCGAGGTTCAAAAGCAGGCGCACGCAGAGCTCGACGAGGTGGTGGGCAGCGCTCGTCCACCGACATTTGCCGATCTTCCAGCTCTCCCCTATATTCGTGCAATGGTCAAAGAGACACTGCGCTGGTCGCTCACGGTCCCCCTTGGTACTCCGCACGTCTCGAGTGCGGACGACTGGTACGAGGGCATGTTTATACCCAAGGGCACGATGTGTTTCCAGAACGTGCGCGTGCTTAATTCGGACCCGGAGGTGTTTGGCAGCGACGGGGTGCGGTTCGACCCGGCTAGGTATCTGGCCGAGAATAGTCGGGTCAAGGTGCCGGACGGCAGGGAGGAGGGACACATAACGTTTGGGTTTGGGAGGCGCTTGTGCCCTGGGAGACACGTCGCAGAAAACACGTTAGCGATCGACATTGCGATGCTGCTTTGGGCGATGCGATTTGAGCGTCCCGAAGGAGTGCAAGGTGAGTTGGACTTGCGTAACTTTGTCAAAGGCGGCTTTACCGCGTATGTGGTTTTTACTTGCTCCCTTTTTGGGTTCGTACTAACCAGCTGGCACAGTCTTCCTCTGCCCTTCGAATACAAAGCGGTCCCTCGGTTTCCAGAGGCAGAAGGTATGCTAAAGGATGCACTGAATTTGTACGAGTAAAGGGATGTCCTGCAGTGTTGTAACTAGCTAAGATTGCTGTGGGCAGTTGTTCCGAAATTACCGAGTTTTAATATGTGCAAGCGGTCTGTGTGGTTGATCACTAACCGATCGAAGTTTGGATTGACTTGCGGGTCGAGCAAACACTGACGGGCCTCTTGGATATAGTCCACACTCTAGTGTGATCGATCTAGAGACCCTCGTGTCAGAGATGCCGCTTGGATGCCGCTTAAAGTTTGATAGACCCGAGCTCAGGCTGTGCCCGAGCATGGTCTGGGAGCTGGGACGAGTCGGTAAACACTCTCCTCACCTTTTGTCCTACTAGTATTTCTTAGAATGGGACCACCTACCGACTACTATGGCCAAAAATATGCGACATGGGCTCCGTAGTGATCAATGAAGTAGGAGAGGACAACATACAAAGCTGCAAGTCCTTTGCATACGATTGGATAAATTCACGGCAACAATGGACATCCTGCAACGTAAGAGTGAGGATTTGCCCGCTTGGACTCGAGTTCGATGAATTTCAAGGTGTCTTCGTGATGAGGGAAATCAAACGCGTCGTCGTGCACGGCTACGAGTAGGGTTCGGACATTGTCAGCGTCCCGTCGATACTGTTCTAGGAGCATCCGAATAAACATAGCATGAGTGTTTCCCTTCTGACAATAACGTAATGAGATGCACCTCGAATGTGACTGAAACCAAGTCATATGCCGTCTTTTCAAACGGGTAAAACTAAGTGCGAAAGTCGACTCAGTCGAGAGGCAAAATATCATCACATGCACTCCTGCAATTAGGCCCAACGTATCCATCACCTACTCTGTCCTCCTGATGGCCCTTTTTCATGTATTCAACCGACCAATCAGCTCCATGGCTTCATCAGCGCGAGGATCGTTAGTAGCGACGTCCCTGCCTGACCATGCGGCATAGTAATTCCAGTCTCGACAGGAAAGTGATGCGGCGGTGGTGAGGGAAGTTCAAGGGTGGTAGATTTGATGGGTCCTTTGGAGTCTGTGGTCATAGAAGATATAGTAGCTTTTTCAGCAGGCAAGTCGTATCCTTCGGTCGATATTTTTGGGGGTTGTTTGGCAAGACCGTAGAGGCGACGTTCGCTGACACAGTGATCGTTAAGTGTCACCGTTTAACCAGCACGACGCCAGCGAATTGTATGCCAGCACAAGAGGTGAGTCAGAGATAAGAAGAATAGTGTCGTTGCCAGCAGAAAGAGTGCTACGTAGACAGATAGCGACTTAGGATATAAACGACGCATGTACAGTAGTAGTTCGCTATCTAGAATCTCTTTGCGTCCACAGTTCTACTTCGCGTGAAAAGCCTGGAAAATCGGCTGCGAACCTTTCGCCGGTGACATTAGATTCTAGATTCTTGTTTCCTTTCCGTCCTCTCCGATTCCATCTCTTTCATTCTGGCACCCCGACGAGCTAAGCACCAACGCTCACCAAGTCCGCTACCGAGCGAAGAAAGTACGACGCCAACAAGTGGCCCCGATATCATTGAAGAAACCAACGACCGAGCCATCCCGCTTCCACCATCAATGGCAACTCAGACAATCGCAACGCAGACCGCGACTCGACCCGTATTCGATAAAGAAACTTATGGCCGTGAATGGAGAGAGTTAGAAAGACAAGATCAAGAACGGCGAGCTATACCACGATCACAATCCGTAGGGGCAGGACGAGTTGCCCGATTCCTAGATAGTCGCCGAGGAGCAGGAGGAGACCCGTTCGACCACGGAGGAAATGGAGGTCCCGGAGGAGGAGGACCACCTCAAGGCTCAGGAGGAGGAGCAGGCCCTCCCGGAGGCCCACCTGCTGGAGGACATCACTTTGCACCAGGAGGCGCTTTCGGACCTCCTCTCACCGACAAGCTCGCTGGAGCGCTACCCCCAGTCTTCAACGGAGACAGAGAACAAGCCGACGCATTCATGGACTCGGTTCTATCGTATTTTCGTCTCAATTACCAGTCCCAACTCTTCAGTTCCTATCTGGCACGGATCGCTTTCGTCCTTACGCTTATTCAAGGGCCCAACGTAGCCGGATGGGCACGCGATATGGGTACTTGGCTGGACAGTCTCCAGCCTCCGGCCTTCTTTAACGACGTCCAAACGTGGGACCAATTTGTCGTACGCTTCAGAGATCGCTTCCAAGATACGCAGAAAGCCGAGCGCGCCAGGATGTCTCTGGAGACCCTTAAAATGACTTGGCCGAATGCGGATGGATATATCTCTGACTTTGAGCAGATAGTACGCGATGCCGGATATGACCTAAACAACTCGGCCACGCGCCAGTTGTTCCTCAATGGCTTACCCCGTTCAGTATTAACCGACGTCCTCCGACCACCCGCGGCGCAAGATTACGCCGACATTCGCCAACGCACGATCGATTCTACACGCTCTCATCAATTACTCCAGGCTATCCTCGACAAACGTACAGGAGGAAGACGCGCGCCCCCCCCAAAACTACCCACCGCGAGGACCTCAACCTCGATCGCAACCTCCGACGCCGTATCCCGTAAGACAGGCCCCGCAAGCGCGCACCCCGTTCTATAATTCAAGCAACGCCCCGCCACAGTACAATAACGTGCCAGTACCAATGGACCTTAGCAGAGGACGCGGGTATCGATCAGGAGGATGGGCGAGAGGAGCAGTAATCCCCCAGGAACTGTACGCACAGGCAGCCCAAACCCCGCAACCTCGTCGCCCTACCGGCCCCTGCTTCAATTGCGGAAGGCAGGGTCACATCGCTAGGCAGTGCCGACAGCCTAGGCAACAACCCGCGCTGCAAGCCCGAGCAATGGACGTCCCGTACTATTATCAACCTGCCTATCTCCCCAATTACCCCGACGACCCCCTCTACGAACCCCAAGCATCGCCTGAAACCCCGACGTCCCGTGACCCCTCTAACGTCTCGGGAGACGCGATACGGGCTCATCTAGCCGCTATGACTAGCGAAGAAGCCAGCAAACTACTCGAAGAAATGCCGAACGCGGAAGCGTCAAAGGGTTTTTCCCCGGCCTGACTCGATCCGTCCGAGCCAGGCCCGTATCTACCGAAACTATGTATCTCTCTAGTCGTCAATCTATGCAACTAAGAGTCACTATTGTTGATCGGAATCAAAGGACGGAAACTAAAGCCCTCCTGGATACAGGAGCCACTGAAAACTTCTTACATTATCGACTTGCTATCCGGCTCAGGCTCAACCTACGACGCTTGGCTGTTGCCAGGCCTCTATACAATGTGGATGGCACTCCGAATCAGAAAGGAGCCATCACCCACTATATCGACCTTTCAACCCGGGTTGGCTCTCGAACCCTCGTGATGCGCTACTTCATCACCAATATAGGAGAACACGACGTCATCTTCGGTTACCCTTGGTTCGCTGGACACCAACCTAATGTTAACTGGAGAGCTGGATGGATTGATGTATCACAACTACCCATCATCCTCAGTACTGGAGTGACCCCTGTTGCTTACGCCAGGGCAACAGGACAGACCCTGTCATCAAAACTCGCGGAACAAGCACGTGACCAGTATAAGGGTGGATCTATACCCACCCATTATCAAGCTTTCTCCCATGTATTCAGCGACGGGGCCGCTCAAAGACTGCCGAAGCCGCAACCCTGGGATCACGCTATTGACCTCAAGAAGGACGCACCATCGGCCATACCGGGGAAGGTTTACGGGTTAAGCCCAGAAGAGCAACAAGCCCTTCGCCAATTCTTGGAAGAGCACCTCAAGAAGGGGTATATCCGCCCTTCTAAAAGTCCCTATGCCTCCCCATTCTTCTTCATCAAAAAGAAGGATGGGAAGTTACGACCAGTCCAAGATTACCGGCGGTTGAATGAATGGACCATACGGAATCAGTACCCACTTCCATTAATTCCCGAAATGATCTTAAGGGCAAGAAACTCCTGTCTGTTTTCAAAAATGGACATCAGATGGGGCTACAACAATATCCGCATCAAGGCAGGAGATGAATGGAAGGCGGCTTTCCTAACCAACTTAGGCCTTTACGAACCGCTAGTTATGTTCTTCGGTCTCACCAACTCGCCCACCACCTTCCAAAGTCTTATGAATCACATCTTCGCCGTCGAGGTGGCTGAGGGATGGCTGACTATCTATATGGACGACATCCTCGTCCACACTGAGGACGACGCCGCCAAACATCGACAGTGCGTACACAGGGTATTGACAAAGCTTCAAGAGTATGATCTCTTCTTGAAACCTGAGAAATGTCAATTCGAGCAACGTCGAATCGAGTTCCTTGGAGTAGTTCTTGATGGGGGAAGTGTACGTATGGATCCCACGAAGATAGAGGGAGTACGTAAATGGACCACTCCTCGCTCGGTCAAAGACGTTCGCGGATTCCTCGGATTTACTGGGTTTTACCGATATTTCATCCCCAACTACTCCCGCGTTGCCCGTCCTCTTATTGACCTCACCAGAAAGGACGTCTCGTTTCACTGGGGACCAGCACAAGAGAACGCCTTCCGAACCCTGATCACGTTGGTATGCCAAGACCCTGTGCTGCGCCAGCCAAGATACGATAAGGCCTTCTTCGTATCAACAGACGCCTCATTGACTGGGGTAGGAGCTGTTTTGGCCCAAGAAGGAGAAGTTATTGATCAGCGGACCAAAAAGTTGAAACAACATCCCGTGGCGTACTTCTCCGCCACCTTCACCCCTACTGAGCGTAACTATGACATCTATGAACGGGAGTTGCTAGCTGTCCTCAAAGCTCTAGCCCACTGGCGAGTTCATCTAGCGGGAGCTGTACACCCCGTCACGATCCTCACTGATCATGCAAACTTGTTATATTGGAAGACCCCGCGTAAGGTCAATCGAAGACTAGCTCGATGGTTCGGAGAACTCCAAGACTATCAACTTCGCATAGTCCACGTCCCTGGCAAAAATCCATACTGTCGCCGACGCGCTATCAAGACAAGGGAAAGCAGACACGACTCTTGATAATGATAATGTGACTATGCTCCCATCGCCAGTCTTCATACGAACGACCAACACTCCGAGTCTCGAACGACAAATCGTGGTCGCGCAACAATCTCACGAGGGTTATCTGCTAGATATCGATCGCAGACATGACCTAGCCTTGCGGACGGGAGATCATGCTTGGATCGATAAAGGGTCGAGATTGGTGGTGCCACCTGAAGAAGGACTGTACCGAGCTGTCGCCAGGTATTTTCATGACGAAGCAACAGCGGGACATCCAGGAAGGGATGAAACCATCAGGGCCATCCAACGATGCTACTGGTGGCCTGGACTGACAGCCTGGGTGACCAACTACGTGGCGGGATGCCAACAATGCCAGCAGAAGAAGAACCTCACTCATTCTTCTCGCACTCCGCTCTATCGCATTCCAACCACTGAAACTACCCTCCCTTTCAGCACGATATCGCTTGATCTGATCACTCAGCTCCCTCGATCGAATGGATACGATGCTATACTGACTATCGTAGATCATGGTTGTTCCAGGGCAGCCGTTTTCCTCCCTTGCAAAACAACGATCACCGCTGAAGGGGTAGCTGATCTGTACTATCGGCACCTTTATCTATGGTTTGGACTTCCTCATAGGGTGATCTCCGACAGAGATCCCCGATTCACTTCTCGATTCGCTCAATCACTCTGCCGCCGTCTACGCATCTCTCAAAACATCTCCACCGCGTTTCACCCTCAAACGGATGGCCTTACCGAGCGAATGAATCAATGGGTAGAGCAATACCTGCGCCTGGTGGCTAGTGAGGCACAAGACGACTGGAGCCACTGGCTTCCCTTAGCCACTGTGGTGCATAATAACCAACTCAACAGCGCCTTAGGCATCATTCCCAACGAAGCTCTCTGGGGACATTTAGTGGAAAAACGCGGAGTCGACTCAGCCTACTCTACGGCACCGGCGGTGGAAGAACGATTAAGAAGAGGACGAGAAGTCAGGATCATTGCCACTCGAGCCATTAATGCGTTGGCCAATTCTACCCCTTCCACCAAACACCAAGTTGGGGATTTGGTGTGGCTCGAAGAAAGACATCTCCCCGTAACCCTGAAAACCCAGAAGCTCAGTCCCCGACGATACGGCCCGTTCCGGGTGATACAGCAAATTTCGCCCATCGCCTTCAAATTAGAACTTCCCCCTGCTTGGACCATTCACAACGTCTTTCATTCGAGCCTACTAACGCCCGTCCGAGTCACTAAAGAGAATGGACCCTTATCAACCCCACCACTTCCTGAAATAGTCAACGGAGAGAAAGAATGGGAAGTCGAACAGGTCTTGGGACATCGATGGCACGGGAGAAGCAAGCAACTTCAATACCTTCTGAAATGGAAAGGGGAAACCCTGGCTGATATCTCCTGGGAGCCAGCTCACTCCGTCTTCGCTCCTCGACTGGTTCAAGGATACCATCGCAAACACCCCCTAGAAACTCGTATAAGATCTGCGGCCACTGCGTCCAGCTCGTTTATTCCAACATGTCGTCCCAATCCTCTCACCTTGTCTACAACTACGATCTCACCAGGCCTCCCTCTCCTCGCACCCCGAGCGAACCTCCGTTCACGCCATCACCCGCCGCCCCTCGAACCTCCCTCACGAGTCCCTTCCGTCGAATCCGAAGACCGGGAGTTGCGAGCCCAAGCCGCTCGGCACGTGGCAGCCCTCCAGATCCTGGAAATGGCCAACGAGAACGTTCCCCCAACCATTCTCCCTAGCGACTTTCTCTCTCCCCGTACAGTCTACAACACCCTCTCGGCCGTGGGGGATCAGGCCGACGCCTCCACCTTGCGACGCATCGCCATGGGTCTCGCAAGAGCGACTCAGCACTTCAAGGACGTCGCAGATCAACGAGCAAGGTCCAACGCGATGCTGCAAACTGCCCTCGATCAACACGCCCAGTCCACCAACGATCCCCGACCGGATGCCCCAGAACCCCCAAGCACTCCCCACGAATTCGAACGCAACATGGGCCAGTGCGAAGGTTTTCACCATCCCATCAAGCGTACAAGGAGGATTCGCGCCACCCACATTCATACAGCGTGGTACGCTGGACGCCTCCACGGTCCTCGGCACCATGGGAGGACGCAACGACCCGGTATACAGCGGCGAGTTATTCGCTCGCGTACCGGCCGGGACCCTCCTCGAGGTCGAGCCCATGCCCGCGTGGTTTGCGCGGGCTTTCCACTCCGAGTCGGACGTTTACCGACGCCTCTGTGGCGAAGCGCGTTCGATGCGCGATTGGGGACTCGCGGCCGAATTGGCGCGATTCCGTCGCATCCACCTCGATCTCCTCCGTTTGGACGATCGCATCAAGGCCCTCTGTGACGAGCGAGAATGCTTCGAACGACAGCGCCGTGAATCGCGCTGGCGCCTCGAAGATGCCCGTGCCCCTCAACGTCTTCACCACCTATCAAGCCGGATCGACAGCTATATCGCCCGTACCCCCCTTCCACGCCTCGTCGGGTCAACTTACGCGATATGCCCACTCGGCGTGGATTCTAATCGGAGGGTAATGTCACCGTTTAACCAGCACGACGCCAGCGAATTGTATGCCAGCACAAGAGGTGAGTCAGAGATAAGAAGAATAGTGTCGTTGCCAGCAGAAAGAGTGCTACGTAGACAGATAGCGACTTAGGATATAAACGACGCATGTACAGTATTAGTTCGCTATCTAGAATCTCTTTGCGTCCACAGTTCTACTTCACGTGAAAAGCCTGGAAAATTGGCTGCGAACCTTTCGCCGGTGACATTAAGTATAGCGTGACCAGCTGCGTTGACTGACCAGCTTTCCCGTCGCCACTATTGAGATCAAAAGAGGTATCTATATGCAGGACGTTTAGTAGTCAAATGGACGAGTGTTCAAATAAAGGGGACGAAATATTTTGTGATTCGACAGGTATAGGGGTCTCATGCGTTCCGATAACGACGTCACGGTGTGTGAACCGTGTCTTTAGAGACATAGTATAAAATATGGAGTCTGTCGTGTATAACTGAACAGAATTATTAGCTGAAAAATAAGTTTAAAATGGAAAGTCCTACAAGGCACCCTGCCTCTGGTTCCACTGCACCGTCTGCCCAGTAATCTGAACGCTTTCTGTCTTCTTCACTGTCACATGATTTGGTTACCGTGACGAACTGCCCATTCGGGGAAAACTGTCCCTTGATATGGGGGTCATTGCGCGCCCGGTGGACTAACAGAGAGATTAAAAACATATCGGGGCATAAAAGAGTTAGGATCTAGGTACCTACCAGTCTGTCGACCGCTACTAATTTAAGATTGATAGTGAGTACCCGATCCATTGTCCCGGATATATGCAGTTAGAAACGAAGGCCCTGTACACACCTGCGACTGTGAGAGCTCATTACTGTGGACAAGAGGCCGTCCCTGTACCGGTACGGGGGCCATACAACTAGGTTTTCCCATCCGCATAACGTAAGGAACCGGCTGTTGTGAATCGGCAGTCCTACATATTGGGGAGACTACCTGTCTGGGTGTCAGTACGACTTTCGCATAAGTACCAATATTTAACGCACCTATGGTCACCTTACGGAATGAAGCGTGCCGTGAGTCTAGTCATACTAAACTGCCTGCCTGCGCACAGTTTGGATTTTACAGTCATCTCGCGCTTGTCACAGGGCTAATGTTCGTGGATCCGGCAAATGGGAAGATCTGTCGCTGCACATCAAGAAAATCGTCGTTGTAGGTTAAGCCTGACATCAAGACCTTTGTAACAAAGCTGTAGAGGCGAGGCGACCGTGACGGAGGCAAGACGACGAAGTTGGACAGTCAGCGGAGGGAGACACACAAAGCCAAACAAACTCGGAACTGCAACCCGCGCCACAAGGGCCGAGTCGACAAGCGGCGGCTCCTCTCAACGGCGAGTCGTCCTGGTACTGTATGTCTAACATTAGTTCAGAGGAGGATCTCTAGCCTCTGAATTATAAGCACGCGTCACGACTCCGCTATTTATCGGACTTGATCAATCAGGTTGTGCTATGGCCCAGCGGCATCATCATCATCCACCTGTCTCCCAAGCCCTTCGTTCAAGTCCCCAGCTTTTCCTTTTCGTTTGGCCGAACTACTCGAGTTTTCGGTACACGTCTCCTTGAACATTTTAGCATCCAGCTTCTGCTAATACAGGCTCTGTCGTAAGGGCTCGGGATTGCTGCTCGCACGGGTGACATGAACCTGTGAATGGCGCCAACGCCGAGGGAATTGATTCTATTGACAGTCGCTGTAGTGTATGACGCCATATTGACTGACCAGGGAACTCGCGAGGGAGCGTCGATCCTCCGCGCAGCTCGGCGACGGGGTACCACAAACATTGAACTGGATGGAGAAGACCCTTGATCGAGAAGCGTGTGTTCTCTTTCTGCGAGATCTCGCTAGACTTCTGACTTGTCACCGTTTTGCCAGCGCGATGCCAACAAGCTGTATGCCAGCAATAAGGAGGAGTCATATCGAAGCAGTAGTCGTATCAATGCCAGCAGAATCTATGCCACGTAGTCGGATAGCGATAGTATATAGAGACGCTTGTATAGTAGTAGGATCGCTATCTAGAATCTCTTTGCGTCCACAGTTCTACTTCGCGTGAAAAGCCTGGAAAATCGGCTGCGAACCTTTCGCCGGTGACATTAGATTCTAGATTCTTGTTTCCTTTCCGTCCTCTCCGATTCCACCATCTATCACTCTGGCACCCCGACGAGTTAAACATCAAAGTTCACCAAGTCCGCTACCAAGCGAAGGAAGTACGACGCCAACCAGTGGCCCCGATATCATTGAAGAAACCAACAACCGAACCATCCCGCTTCCACCAGCAATGGCAACTCAGACGATCGCAACGCAGACCGCGACCCGACCCGTATTCGATAAAGAAGCTTACGACCGTGAATGGAGAGCCTTAGAAAGACAAGACCAAGAACGACGAGCTATACCACGATCACAATCCGCAGGGGCGGGACGAGTTGCCCGATTTCTAGACAGTCGCCGTGGAGCCGGAGGAGATCCGTTCAGTCACGGAGGAAGTGGAGGTCCTGGAGGAGGAGGACCCCCTCACGGTTCAGGCGGAGGAGGAGGTCCTCCTGGAGGTCCACCTGCTGGAGGACATCACTTCGCGCCAGGAGGTGCCTTTGGCCCTCCCCTCACCGATAAGCTCGCAGGAGCGTTGCCACAAGTGTTCAATGGAGATCGCGAGCAAGCCGACGCATTCATGGACTCAGTCTTGTCCTACTTTCGCCTCAATTACCAGTCCCAACTCTTCAGTTCTTACCTGGCACGGATCGCCTTCGTTCTCACGCTTATCCAAGGACCCAACGTAGCCGGATGGGCACGCGACATGGGTACTTGGTTGGACAGTCTCCAACCCCCAGCCTTCTTCAACGACATCCAGACTTGGGATCAATTCGTAACACGCTTTCGGGATCGCTTCCAAGATACACAGAAAGCCGAACGCGCTCGGATGTCACTCGAAAACCTCAAAATGACCTGGCCGAACGCGGATGGCTACATCGCTGACTTCGAACAGATCGTACGGGACGCGGGATACGACCTGAACAACTCGGCCACACGCCAGTTGTTCCTCAATGGTCTGCCTCGTTCAGTGCTCACCGATGTCCTCCGTCCCCCCGCTGCGCAAGATTACGCCGACATTCGTCAACGCACTATCGACTCCACCCGCTCGCATCAATTATTACAAGCTATTCTCGATAAACGTACCGGAGGAAGACGCGCGCCGCCTCAGAACTACCCATCTCGAGGGTCACAGCCTCGGCCGCAAGCCCCGGTACCGCACCCAGCGAGACAAGCTCCGCCGACACGCACTCCTTTCTACAACTCGAGTAACGCCCCGCCGCAGTATAACAACGTACCGGTGCCCATGGACCTCAGTAGAGGACGCGGATATCGATCGGGAGGATGGGCAAGGGGAGCAACTGCCCCTCCGGATCAATACGTTCAAGTAGCCCAAGCCGCACAACCTCGCCGTCCGATGGGACCGTGCTTCAACTGCGGACGACAGGGTCATATAGCTCGACAGTGTCGCCAGCCTCGACAACCAGCTATGGCACAAGCACGCTCTATGGAAGTACCGTATTACTACGAAGAACTCTCGGAACCTTCTCATGACTCGACCCTCTATCACCCTCAAGACTCGTTAATCTCCGCAGACGCCATGCGAGCTCGTCTAGCCGCTATGACCGAAGAAGAAGCCAAGAAACTGCTTGAAGACATGCCGACTGAAGACGCGCGACCGGGTTTTTCCCCGGTCTGACCCGCTCCGTCTGGGCCAGACCTGTAGCTACCGAAACATTGTATCTTTCAAACCGCCAATCTATGCAGTTAAGAGTTACCCTTGTTAATCGGAATCAAAGGACGGAAACGCGGGCGCTCCTAGACACGGGAGCGACCGAAAACTTCTTACATTACCGCCTGGCCATCAAGCTAAGGTTGAATTTACAGCGCTTGCCTACCGCTCGACCTTTGTACAATGTCGACGGAACTCCCAACAAACTGGGAGCCATCACTCACTACATCGACCTGTCTACCCGAGCCGGAACTCGCACGCTCTGGATGCGCTACTTTATCACCAATATAGGGGAGCACGACATCATCTTTGGGTATCCCTGGTTCGCCGGACATCAACCTAAGGTCGACTGGAAAGCAGGATGGATCGACGTCTCTCAGCTCCCCTTGATCCTTAGCACTGGGCCTGGACCAGTCTCTTATGCTAGGGCCACGGGACAAATGGTATCATCCCGACTTGCCGAGGAAGCTAAAGATCATTACAAGGGGACGGCAATCCCCGCTCCTTATCAACAGTATGAACGGGTGTTCAGCGATGGAGCTGCTCAGAGACTCCCACAACCACGTCCTTGGGATCACGCGATCGAACTCAAAAGGGAAGCTCCGGCGGCTATCCCGGGCAAGGTATACGGCCTCAGTCCTGAAGAACAAGGAGCCCTTCGACAGTTCATCGAAGAGCACCTCAAAAAGGGGTACATTCGTCCTTCTAAAAGTCCTTACGCTGCACCATTCTTCTTTATCAAAAAGAAGGATGGGAAGCTTCGACCCGTGCAGGATTACCGTCGACTAAATGAGTGGACCGTGAGGAATCAGTATCCACTCCCTCTCATTCCCGAAATGATTCTCCGCGCTCGTGACGCCTGCCTATTTTCCAAAATGGACATCCGCTGGGGGTATAACAACGTCCGCATCAAATCCGGGGATGAGTGGAAGGCGGCCTTCTTGACCAATCTAGGACTCTATGAACCCCTCGTCATGTTCTTCGGCCTCACAAACTCCCCGGCTACCTTTCAAAGTCTAATGAACCATATCTTCGCGGTGGAAGTGGCTGAAGGGTGGCTTACCATCTACATGGATGACATTTTAGTACATACCCCAGATAATCCACCTCTCCATCGGCGGTGTGTTCAACGTGTCTTACAAAAACTCCAAGAGTACGACCTATTCCTAAAGCCTGAAAAGTGCCAGTTTGAACAAAAGAAGATCGAATTTTTGGGCATCGTCTTGGAAGGTGGATGTGTCCGCATGGATCCGACAAAGATAGAAGGCGTTCGCAAGTGGGTCACCCCGTGCACCGTCAAGGAAGTTCGCGGATTCCTCGGGTTCACTGGGTTTTACCGATACTTTATCCCCAACTACTCTCGGATAGCGCGACCTCTTATCGAGCTCACCAGAAAAGACGTTTGCTTCCATTGGGGCCCTTCGCAGGAATCTTCTTTCCGAGCTTTGATAAGCGCTGTGTGTGCCGATCCGGTCCTTGATGAACAGCACAGGGGAAAGAAGCTTATACTCACAGTGACAAAGTAGACTGTGGTGAGAATAAAGCAACGCAGGGTAGCAGAAGATCTTGCAGTAGAGAGCTAATAGGGACGTCTGATACACAGAGATGAGAACTGTTCACATTAGAGAGAACATAACTAACCTGATACACAGAGATGAGAACTGTGGTATCAGGGCGTACATGATGTGCTACTTATACACTTTAGATACAATAGACCTTGTACTATAATAGAGAACAAGGAAAGCGTCTCACAATAAGTAGAAGTACAATAAGCCCCTAATACAATAGTGGGCGAAACAAAGGGAGTGTACTTTAGACAATAAGTACAAGGAATGTAAAGAACAAAAGATATATCATAATAAGGATATAACAAAGGAAAGTGCTAACGCGTACTATAATAACAAGTCCTTGTGATTGTTCTGTACATATGATGTCATAGATAAGGTCCGAGATTGTAAAGATCATAATAATCTAATCTACATGTGTCCTGTATATCTAGTCTAATCTAAAGCAGTCCATATCTGCATAAGTCCATTCGAGCCGCTAAGTGCGCACAGGTCACTTATCAACAGTCCTCAGGCAACCAGATTACACAAAAGAGTTCTTTATCTCCACCGATGCGTCGCTCACGGGAGTAGGTGCTGTTCTCTCTCAGCAAGGGGAAGTGTTGGATCAGAAGACCAAGAAATTGAAGCAACATCCGATAGCATATTTCTCCGCCACTTTCACACCCACCAAGAGAAATTACGACATCTACGAGAGAGAACTCTTGGCCGTCTTGAAGGCTCTGACTCACTGGCGCGTCCATCTGGTCGGAGCGCGACACCCCGTCACAGTATTCACCGACCATGCGAACCTACTCTACTGGAAGATGCCCCGTAAGATAAATCGAAGGCTCGCTCGCTGGTTTGGTGAGCTTCAAGACTACAACCTACGAATAGTCCACGTTCCCGGCAAAACTCATGTAGTCGCCGACGCTCTGTCTAGACAAGGAAGCCCGGATACTTCTCAGGATAATGCGGACGTCACCATGCTCCCCTCTGCCCTCTTCATCAAAAGTAGTGTCGTCCCTGGACTGGAGCCGCGAGTTCTAGCAGTGCAGCAACAACAAGAAGGAGCGTTGTTAAAGATGGATGACAGATATCATCTATCGCTAAGAGAAGGAGATCACGCATGGGTCGATTCCTCTTCTAGAGTGGTAGTCCCACCAACAGAGGATCTTTACCGCGAGATCACCCGTCACTATCACGATGACGTAGCTGCAGGACATCCAGGGAGGGATGAAACAATCAGGAACGTACACCGACACTACTGGTGGCCGGGGTCAACTACATGGATAGCCAATTACGTGGCAGGATGCCAACAATGTCAGCAAAAGAAGAACCTCTCTCATTCCAATCGCATTCCCCTTTATCGGATTCCCACCACAGAAGACACACTTCCATTCAGCACTATCTCCCTCGATCTCATCACTCAACTCCCGCGGTCCAACGGGTACGACGCCATCCTTACCATAGTCGACCATGGGTGCTCCCGCGCCGCTCTCTTCCTGCCTTGTCAAACAACTATTACGGCCGAAGGGGTAGCCGACCTGTATTACCGGCACCTTTATCTTTGGTTTGGACTCCCGCGCAAAGTAATATCCGACAGAGACCCGCGTTTCACTTCTCGATTCGCGCGATCACTCTGTAACAGATTGCGCATACAGCAGAATATCTCCACTGCGTTCCACCCTCAGACTGACGGGCTCACTGAAAGGATGAATCAATGGGTCGAACAGTATCTACGCTTAGTTGCTAGCGAAGCCCAAGACGACTGGAGTCGGTGGCTCCCACTAGCTACAGTGGTACACAACAACCGACTCAACACTGCACTCGGTGTCGTCCCCAACGAAGCACTTTGGGGAAGTCCTGTGGAAGAAAGAGGGTCAGAAGCTCCAAAGTCCGCGGTGCCAGCTGTAGAGGAGCGCATCCAAAGGAGTCAACAGATGAGGAAGATAGCCACCAGGGCTATTAACGCTCTGGCCAACTCAACCCCTAGCCCTAAACACTCGATAGGGGACCTTGTGTGGTTAGAAGGCAAGAACCTTCCCCTTACCCTGAAGACTCAGAAGCTTAGCCCGAAGCGGTATGGACCCTTTAAGGTGACAGAGGTGGTTTCCCCAGTGGCTTATCGATTGGAACTCCCGCCGGCCTGGACCATTCACGACGTCTTCCACTCGGGACTTCTGACCCCAGTAAAAGTTACGACTGAAAATGGTCCCTTATCAGTACCCCCTCTTCCGGAAGTAATCGAAGGCGAGAAGGAATGGGAGGTCGAGAAGATCCTGGATCACCGCTGGATAGGACGCCAGCGACAACTTCAGTACTTACTGAAGTGGAAAGGAGAAACCATGGCGGACATATCCTGGGAGCCAGCTCACGCCGTCTTCGCCCCTCGATTGGTCCACGAGTATCACCGCAAGCACCCTCTGGAAACCCATTTAAGATCCATAGCTACGACCCAAAATCCAATCAGTCCATCATGTCGTCCACTTCATCCCACCTCGTCTACAACTACGAGCTCACCAGACCTCCCTCTCCTCGCACTCCTAGCGAGGCCCCCTTCGCTCCATCACCACCACCACTTGAACCGTCCTCTCGAGTCCCCTCCGTCGAATCTGAGGACCGTGAGCTTCGCGCACAGGCAGCTCGACACGTCGCCGCCCTCCAGATCCTGGAACAAGCCAACGAGAACTTACCCCCCAATGCCCCCTTACCAGAGGGGTTCCTTTCCCCTCGCACTACCTACAATGCCCTCTCTTCGGCAGGGGACCAGGCCGACGCATCCACTCTTCGTCGCATCGCTATGGGGCTCGCCCGCGCCACGCAGCACTTCAAGGATGTCAGCGATCAACGAGCGCGGACTAACGCGCTGCTGCAAACCACGATCGACCACCTCGAATCCCGCGTACCCGTCGGTCGTCCGGAAGTCCCGACTCCCCCACGCACCCCGACAGATTTTGAACGCAACATGGGCCAATGTGAAGGCTTCAACATCCCCTCCCAAATCCAAGGAGGATTCGCGCCGCCGGTTTTCGTACGACGCGGCACACTGGACGCCAGCACCGTCCTCGGCACCATGGGGGGGCGTGACGACCCAGTATACAGCGGCGAGCTGTTCGCTCGCCCCCCTGCCGGAACTCTCATTGAAGTCGAGCCCATGCCCGCGTGGTTTGCGCGGGCTTTCCATTCCAAGTCGGACGTCTACCGACGCCTTTGTGGCGAAGCGCGTTCCATGCGCGACTGGGGACTCGCGGCCGAACTGGCTCGATTCCGACGCGTCCACCTCGACCTTGTACGTTTGGACGACCGCATCAAGGCCCTCTGCGACGAACGGGACTGCTTCGAACAACAACGGCGCGAATCGCGCTGGCGCCTTGAAGACGCCCGCGCCCCTCAACATCTTCACCACTTATCAAGCCGGATCGACAGCTATATCGCCCCCTATCCCTCTCCCACGTCTCGTCGGGTCAACTTACGCGACATGCCCACTCGGCGTGGATTCTAATCGGAGGGTAATGTCACCGTTTTGCCAGCGCGATGCCAACAAGCTGTATGCCAGCAATAAGGAGGAGTCATATCGAAGCAGTAGTCGTATCAATGCCAGCAGAATCTATGCCACGTAGTCGGATAGCGATAGTATATAGAGACGCTTGTATAGTAGTAGGATCGCTATCTAGAATCTCTTTGCGTCCACAGTTCTACTTCGTGTGAAAAGCCTGGAAAATCGGCTGCGAACCTTTCGCCGGTGACATGACTCGTCCAATTCAGAGCCGAAAGGACAGACTTTTTTTTCGCTATTTGGAATCACCACGACCACCAATAGGGGAATACCCAGCGAGGGTGTTTCCCCCCCAGAGTCCAAGGGCAGGAGAGACATCAAAATGGGGGCTCTTGCAACCCGGGCAAGCCGATGTTGCTTCGGAGTAGCCTGCCAAATGGGTAGTGCATAACTTGAACAGGTGGACGCTCGAGCGCTCGCGTTGGTCCCCCAAAGCAACGGGTACTTGTGGGTCAATGACCGGGTGGCACCACCTCGTCACGAGCGACGCCGTAGCACAAGGTGTGGATGCCAGCAGGGGTGGTACATGATTGTGAACAACTATTCGATCTCTTAATAGTAGATGGGGTGGAGTCCTCTTGTTTTGCAACTGTCTTGTGTTACCCTGTTGATCCCGAGCCATCCGGTACGCTTTAAACATGGCTAGCGGGGGCCGCGGTCCAAAGGAACCGAAGTCATACAAGGATAGGGTGATGCCGCTGATTTACGGAGAGGTGAGTATAGTTGCGGCGGAAGTGGTAATGGGACCAAGAAACCATCAATCGGTGTGCCTTCCCACCTGTGTGACACTCCAAATCTCGCTGCCAGTGTTTCTCTCCTTTCCCATTCGGTAATGACCCTATGGGTACGCTCGAATCCAAGGACCAATCATCGAGAAACGAGTAACAATGTGACGAATGGCAATGGGCGGACCAGTGCAGGTCGTCTCATTACGGGTGGGATGACTGTCGGCTTCTTCTATCCTCTCTTTCGTTATACATCCACCATACCCTGGGTTCTTACACTCGGCTGGGGCACATTTCCATATAATCGGTCCTTCGGTGCTACTCGTTGGCGGCGGTTCACAAACCTCGCTCAGGGGGTCTGAGTGCTTGCGGCGTATCACAACCAATTCTTGGGCATCACTATATTTTTACGAACCCGCGCCTATTGTTACCTAGATGTTGTTAAACAAAGATATTTTCTTGTTTTCTCTTT
>WTXK01000220.1:0-76285 GCA_025769895.1 Lactarius psammicola
TCAGTGACACGCGGTGGTCAGAGGACCAAGTGGCAGCCAATGCATGGCGTATAGTAGTCATGGGTCAACGCAGAACGTATCATAGAAAGCAACAATCAATGTATAGTAAAGGCGCAATGCCTATCAGATCAGAAAGGGATCACAAGGGACGTCAGATGTGGAAGGAAGTCAAGGATAAGGAAGCGAGGCTGTCCATGAAGGCAGACATGTGAGGGGTTTGAGTGTAGGGTGACGTCAAGGGGAACAATGACAAAGAAGACAAAGATAAGACTGTTCATGACGTACAGGGCGTGCGGGAATAGAGACAAGTCACGTGAAGCAGGGGAAAGAGTTGCAAAGACAGGAATCCATGGATAGGGGGACGCATGGCGTCAACTTCAGGGAAAATGGTAAGAAGTCCCCTTAGCAGTACGTCGCAAGGCAAGAAATCGTAACACAATCCGGCAATAAACTTAAAATCCTTGTGTCCGACAATGGCGAACTCGTGTCCAACGAAATACGGGATTGGTGCCGCGCCGAGGGCATCGAACACCAACTGACGGCCCCCTATACGTCAGCGCACAATGGAAGAGCAGAACGCCTACACAGAACACTTCTTGGAAAAGCACGAACAATGCGACTCGCCTGCGATGCCCCAGCCTATCTCTGGGATGAGTTCTGCGCTACCACGGCATACCTCACCAACCTGACAGCCGCCACAGCCAACAATGGAAGAACCCCCTTCGAACTCTGGTTCGGGCGAAGGCCTTCCCTATCCCACCTTAAAGAAATTGGCTGTCGCACCTTCGCCCTTCACACGCCTGTGCTTCCCAAGATTTATCACCGTTCCTTCCCTTGCACCCTGATAGGATATGCACCTCATTCCAAAGCCTACAGGCTCTGGGACCCTTCCTCCTCCCGTGTTTTTAACTCTTTTCACGTCTCCTTCACAGAACACTTAGACTCCGAACCCACCCCCCTTTCCCCTGGTACCATATTAGGAACGTCTCATTCTTCTTCTACCCCTTCCTGGGAAACATCCGGACCTTCTCCCGTATATAAAAATAACTCAGAACAACAAGCGCCATTTTCGTTCTTACCTACTGTACCTGACTTTACGATAGATACCCCCAATCATATTTTGGAACCTTCCCGTACGATACCTCCTAATCTCAACAGACCAATAACCAATACCGTACACAATACCAATACCAACAACAACAACAACAACAATAATACCGTCAACAATACCGTCACTGCAAACAACAACAACAACACAACCAACAATACCGTCGATCCCGCTCCATTTCCGTTACCTCCCCTTCCCCCCCTCTCCCCCCTCTCGTCTCTCTCCCCTTCTCCCTCCCCTTCCCCCCCCCCCCACTCCCATTCCTGCTAGATGCTCTTCTCGTATCCCCGTTCCTTCGACATGCCCTGCAACAAATGACGGCTTACGCCACGGACTGCGCCTCGCTGCGGCAATTACCGAAGCCAGACTGTCCGGTGCGCACCGTCAGGAGGAGCGAGCACAGCGGTCTCAGCCACCCCAATCCGATCACGCACTTGCCATACTTTCCGAGTATTCCGATGTACGAGACACACATGATCTCCTTCATACTGACCTCTGCCTCGATGATGACCACCTAACCATTGATGAAGTACTAGCAGCCCTGAGCGATGGATCCCTGGAACCGACAGTGGAACCAGACAATGAACCGACCTGGGCGCAGGCACTCGCATCACCCGAGAGGGAATTCTGGATCGCCGGTGGTCGGGAAGAATTGAGGAGTCTTGAAGATCTTAAAGTTTTCGTCCTCGTCCCTCGATCAGAAGTTCCTCACGGGCGTCGACCCCTCAAAGGCAAGCTTGTCTGCAAACAAAAGCGAGACGACACGGGCAAGATCGTGCGCTACAAAGTAAGATACGTCGCAAAAGGCTTCGCTCAACGCTAGGGCGTAGACTATGATAAGACCACTGCGCCGACCGTTCGCCTGGAATCGTTCCGCTCCGTCCTTCACATCGCTGCTAACCTCGACTGGGACATCCAACAGTTCGACATAAAGACGGCCTTCCTCCACAGAATCTTACCCGAAGACGAAGTCATGTACATGGAACAACCCGAAGGCTTTGAAGTCGCAGGCAAAGAAGATTGGGTAATGCGTCTAATGAAGAGTATCTACGGCATGAAGCAAGCCAGTCGGATCTGGAATCAAACTTTCCATGACGCTGTAACAAAATGGGGTTTCAAACGCATCGAGTGCGAATGGTGTGTGTATCGCTGCCAGTCTGCGTCCAGAGTCACCATCTTCGTGGTCCATGTCGACGACATACTCTCTGCTTCCTCTAACCCTGACGACAACGCCTGGTTCCGGGACAAACTCAAGGCCCAGTGGGACATATCGGACCTCGGACCCCCCAAGTTTGCTCTAGGTATCGCCATCACCTGCGACCGACCAAACCGCCTAATATCACTATCACAAACAGCCAAGATCGACCGACTAGTCAAATTGTACAACCAAAGCGACGCTCATCCCGTCGATACCCCCATGGTGGCTGGCATCCAACTCCGAAGACCGGACAAAAGCCTGCCGACCCCCCCAGAAATCTCGGAATGGGCTGAGCGCACACCCTATCGCTCACTGGTCGGAAGCTTAATGTATCTGGCCGTCACAACTAGACCGGACATTGCTTACGCCGCCGGTCGTCTCGCCTCCTTCCTTGATTGCTATAGACCTGACCACTGGGCGGCCGCTATCCGAGTCTTACGCTATCTGAAGGGCACCCGCTTATTATCACTCACGCTCGGCGGTCGAACCACGATCACCCTATCAGGCTACTCAGATTCTGACTATGCCAATTGTGTAGATACTAGCCGTTCTATAGGGGGGGTACTGTTTCACTCTGGGCTCAGGCATGGTGTCTTGGAGTTCTCGGAAACAAGCAACCGTCGTGGATTCCACCTGCTACGCCGAATATATGGCACTACACGACGCAACTCACGAGGCACTCTTCCTTCGCCAGCTCCTCGCTGGTTTACATTTCTTACCTCACTCACCCTCCCGTCTACTATGCGACAACGACGCAGCCGCTCGCCTTACGGAGGACCACGTATGGCATCCACACACGAAACATGTATGCGTTAAATATCATTTCACTCGCAAACAAGTCCTCGCAGGCGACATTGCGGTAACCCGCGTCCCCTCCAAAGAGAACACCGCTGATATCTTCACGAAACCCCTTGGCAAAGTCGATTTCCTACGCCTCCGGCAATACCTTGGTATCACTCCAAACTGTGTTGACGCACGTTCACAGTGAGGAGGAGTACTAAAACAACGTTTTATTTCTTTTATTTTATTTCCTGTCTTTCGGTTCTTGTCTTCTTCGATCGTCTCTTCACTCCATCACCTTACGATACCACTATTCCACTTCCGCGTACCACTGTTCCACTTCCGCGTCCACACTAATCATATCACCTAATCAACCATTCCTATCTCTATCTACTTATCTTTTGGGTTACACCATCCACATATATGTTAGCGTCGAGGAGGAGTGTCGAGGTGTAGTAGATCACGCCACCACATATACGGACCACGTGACTGGAAGTATTTACGCGTCGTGGTATTCATCTGTTGTCCCTTAGTCGTTTACTCTCAACTACACTAAGGGATTCCTAGGTAGAGTCCAATGATAGTCGTTTACTCTCAACTACACTAAGGGATTCCTAGTTTTACAATCCGCACTCTCACTCTCGCACCATCCACTGAATCAGCCACTATGTCCTCCCCCTCTCAATCTCCTTCTCCTCTCCCTCTCATTGAACGCATCTCGTCTCCATTAACTCCCATCATGAGTAGTGATGAGGCTCCATTCTCCACAGCACCAGAGTCGCCTCCTCCTCTAGAGCTACCAGTACCACTAGCAACCATCCCTCTTAGTCAATGTCTGTCAGTAGCTCAGGAGCATAGCATGGACAGTTGTCCACACACTCCTGAAGCTACTGGGGACCCAATTCTACCAGCTCTCCCACGAAACCTCAGTCCAGATCCCAATCTCCTAGACCCAACCTTTAACGCTCCCTCTCCTGGCTCAGAACCAATCAACTTTGACATTCACTCCGATGCTGTAGCACCAGTGGGCTATGAACGGTATAACCCTAACAACGCTATGCACGCCAAATATGGGTTTAAGATCAACATCAACGAAGAAGATAAGAGTCCCCACTTCATCAAATTCGATATCAACCCCTACACACATCGCCACACCATACGCGAACGAAGGGAAGAAGAAGCCCAACCCTATGGCCAAGACTTAGTGGCCATCCCTTTCTGGGACCCCCTTCTTAGCGTTACTAATGATGAAGACCTCAACCCCTTCCACCCTGTGAACCCAGATCATCGAGCCATTGACATAGCTGTCACAGGACTAGGAGACCCAGGAGTTACTGCAGACATTGACAGGTTTCGGGCATTATGTCTAGAAGAGGAGACGATAAAGAGGCAAGAGCGCGAAGTCAAACAAGCTTGAGCCACTTGGAGTAGCAACTACTCAGAGGTTAGAAGGCGGTTGTACGTGGTAAAAGCAAGGTCTCGCCTTCATCCCTACCTACAAGGGCAAGTTCACATTGAACAACCTCGCAACAACGTGGAGGTAGTGGTTTCAGCTGGTATACCCATTGCAGATGTCATTCACGGACGCGTGGACAATGCCCCTTATATCCTGGAAATGCCATGGCTCCATGATGAAGAAAGACCAGGAGTTCAACGGTGGATCAGGACACAAGGGAAGGAATCACATGTATCCCAAAAGCTAACCACAAAAAAACCATTTCGTAGCATCAAACCCCCAAGTCCTCTCAGATGTTTGACGTGCAAACTTTCTAATGTCAACCATACCACCAATAACTGTCCTACCCTTCGAGTATGCGACTACTGCAAACAAGATGGCCATTACTCTTCAGCCTGTGCTTACCCCCACTCTCACTGCTATACGCATGTCTTCTGCATCATCCCTTACTCCCATATTAACTACGACAACACTGCTGGATGTAGTTGGCACACTCCAACCTCGGGGAGTAACCTGAAGTATGCTCCAAAACCTGTTGTATGGGACGAAGGAGAAACTGCGGCTCAATGGGATTGAAGAAGAATTGCGAGGACACAATCACCAAGAAAGGGGGTCATGTCATGACCTACCAATACGAATCATCTTTTTCCTTTTCCTTCCCTCTCTATCTGTGACATCGATTACTTGATCCTTGATATGACTCATCTGACTTGTACGATTACTCAGCTCTAGTACCACGCTGATTCATCTTTAGGGCTTGATTACTCATCCTCTTAGATTGATTACTCATCTTCTAAGATTATGCTTACTCATCCCTTACTTCGATTACTCAGCATAGTATTATCGCCTTAGTAAGGATTCAACTCCTAGCTATATAAACCCTGTGTAGATACAATAGTCCTCTAGTTCTGTCTTCATCTATACTTCAGCAATATCACTGTCTTGTCTATCCAAATCTTGTGTGCCCCTCTCTACTTCTCATCCCCATACTCAGTGTCTCTTAATTGAGGTCACTACATTGGAGCCTTGGCCTTTGTGCTATAACAATTGCCACACACAGACTTAGTATTCCCAGTACAGTGCAAGTCACACTAAGGTCCCTGCTGAGACCTTGACACAATGAGCTCAAAGTCACACTCTTCAACGCTTCCATGGGTGTCACTGACACTCAATTCTCACTTATCCTGCTTCACGCACTGCCACCCTCCTATGAGGTATTGGCCTCTACAATCCTAGCCGGTGGTGCTCCCTCCACACTCAAACATGCTGAAATAATTGCACACATAGTGTCTGAGGAGGCACACCGCTGTAAGGACTTGAGGGTCCTTGTGAGTTCGAAGGCGGAGAGTGTTTCCACTCCAAGAGAGAGGAAGAGGAGGAGAGGGAAACAAAACTAGACAAGAAACAATTGCCGTCTGAAGCGGCGAGACCAAGCGAGACAACATCAAGTGAGTTTTGCTATGAATGCCCTCGTTTGGGCCTAACTCATACCGGGATCACGTGAATTCGAAAGGAAAAGAAATGGGGAAAAATGGGCAATACGAGCCTCCTCCTTCATTCAGTCTGAAACAAATACTTAAATACAAAGAGAGCCCTAGCTACTGAGCTAAGGTATGGGAAAGGAAAATGGTGGCATATTAGTTGTAAGGTATGAGACAGAAATGGGGTGACATCTTGAATGGCAGCGCGCACGCACGTTTTGGGCCCAGCCTGAGTGCCGGCCTTACACCGCTCCAGTCCCTCTGGTTCCTCCCTCAATAAGGCCACCCCCATTAAGGCTAGTGGCAAGGGCAAAAAGAAAGACCACTCTGGTCTTACTTGCCACTACTGCAATAAGAAGGGGCACATCAAGCCTGATTGCAGGAAGAGGAAGAAGGATGAAGTGGATGAAAAAGCAAAGGGCAGTGGCAACAAGGCCACCAATTCACATGTACTAGTACCCACTACCGCCTCCATTAAGGAGGTTGATGAATCCATTGGTGTTGCCTTGTATGCTGCCTTGCATGTGCGTTGGATGATGGACAGTGGTGCAACACACCACATCACACTACATCGGTCTGATTTCAAGGACTACTCCTTATGCAAAGGCGCTGTGCATCTAGGAGATAAGTCCACAATAGATCAAGTTGGTGTGGGCTCTGTCGTCTTTACAATGAGCCAAGGCATTCCCATCACCCTAAGTAATGTGCTACACCTTCCACAGGTGAAAACACGCTTCTTGTCGACGCATGCACTAGCACAAAAGGGTGCAGAAGTGGCCTTTGACAGTGGCTCATTCAAAATTACTGTCAATAAAAGCTGTGTAGCTGTTGGCTATTTGGAGGACAACCTTTACTGGTTGGATGCTTCAAATATTGGCCTAAATGCTCACGTCAAAGTGCTGCCACCACTCTTGATATCTGGCATCAGCGCATGGGACACATCTCCCCTGCTGCTCTTAAGTCATATGGTCCCTCTGCCACTACAGGCATGGACATTGACAGCTCTACCACACACACTGCTGTGTGTCATGGGTGTGAGTTGGGTAAATCCACTTGTCAACCCTTCTCTGCATCCTCAACCAAGAGGACAACTTGTATTTTTGAGATTGTGCATAGTGATCTAGCCAGTTCTATGCAAACTCAGTCCTTACAAGGCTCAGTGTACACTGCCACCTTCATAGATGACCACTCCAAACATGCAGTGGTTCACTTTCTTAAGTTGAAGGATCAGTTTGCAAAGTCACTGCAGATGTTCTTGTTGTGATGACTTACTCTCAGTAAGTCAGGGACGCTTGAAACACTTAAGAAGACGATGATGGATAGGAGGGACGATGAAGAGAACAAGATGAAGAGTAGAAACAAAGACTTTAAACAGATGCAAGAGGACCAAAAGGCAGAGCAGATCAATGGTGATGAGCAATGCAGAAGACTATGAGCTTGCAAATGGGAGTTCACAAGTGGACAGTCTGAGGGACTGTCCGTTGTATTGCTCTAGCTTATATACCTGGCTACATGGTGTTTACATAATGGAATACTCTGGAAACTTGTAGAAGCTTTATAAATACTGTCCAATGGCAATAGTCTCTCTGGGAATATCCTGGAAGCTTGTGGAAGCTTTATAAATACCATCCAATGGCAATAGTCTCTCTAAGACCTGGTGACCTTTTCCGCAGTTCTTCTGTGGAAACTGGTAGAAGTCTGTAGAAGGTTATAGAACCTTCTACAAAGAACTAGTCACGTGACAGATCACGTGACCCTCGGAGTATAGTTTCAAACTCCGACCTCGGATTTCCTAATTAGGAAGTTGATTACATAATACCGGACCGGACCGGACTGGCCTAAACTCTTAAGTCATAACCTGAGCTTGATGGTTCATGACAGTATCCCCTCTTTAAGGTCTTGCTGCGCCGACAGCATCCTAAGGTTACTTGGTTGAGGGGCTCTTGGGTTGTTTGCATGGTACTGCTGTACTAGTAGGTTTGCATGCTTCATTTGTGACGCTGGCAACCAGGAGTTTTCTGAACTTGGGTACCCTTTCCACTTAACTAGGTATTGTATTCCTTTCTTGTTGGGCGAAAGTCTGGACTGGAGGATTGTTTCTACTTCATAATGGTCTTCTTCTCCCTGGACTATTTCTGGGGGTGGTCTGGTGAAGTTGGGCCCATGGGCTGTGGTTTCTTTATAGGGGGAGATAAAGGAGTTGTGGAAGACTGGGTGGATACGCCATGTCTTTGGTAATTGGAGTTTACAATTAACTCCCCAACAAGATAATACTTTGAATGGTCCATGTCATCTAGGGGCCAACTTGGCCTTTGGATGGGTAGTGTGGACGTTGGTTCCTTCTAACCAGACTTGGTCTCCTGGTTTGGGTTCATAGGTAGTAGTGGATACGTGGGTATTCTTCATAACTTCTGCAGCTACCTATAGAGCTGCTGTGACTTCAGACCTGATTTGTTCCAAGGCTCGAAGGTGTTCCTCAACTGTGGGTATCTTGGTGGCGAAGTTTACTGGTGGGATGAACTCTGGTTTAAAGCCGTACCAGATTTCAAATGGTGATCTTCCTGTAGCACTGTGCTGTCTTGCATTGTGCGCAAATTCCATGAAGGGTATTAGCTCTACTGTTATGATCTGGATGCTTCAGTCCTTTCACATGTATGTTGCCACTTACCTTTGCTTCGGTTCTGTTATCTTTGTTACTCCATTGGTGTGTCCCCTTTGTTCTATATGTGGTTTATCCCCTATTGTCTTGTGCTTCGGATAAGAAAACCCCAGATAACAACATTTACATATGTCTGTTCTTGTGTGTTCGTCTTTGTGACTTGAGCACTATATATACTTGTACTTTACACTGTAAGAAGCCAGACTTGGCTTTGTTTGCAATCTAGCAACCTTGCCTTCGTACCTTTGGTGTGAACAGTCCTTCTCTCATCTTGTGAACCACCTCTCTCAACTCTAATCGAGTCAAACCCTCCTTTGAAGTCTTTGCAGTTGTACTATAACAACGCCACACCTGATTGACTTAGTTCGCCACCAAGATTAGGCGTAGAGAAGTGTCTTACACTTTGGACTAGGTGTCCTATCACTAAGTCAGTTGTGCACATTGTGCATAACATCTATTAGACACTGCTAGAGTCGTAGCATCACAGACAATAGACGTCTTTGCTCATCTATTAGTGTGTGTCTTCACAGACACTCTGAACCCTTGAACCACTCCTTGCACAATGCCCCTGCTAGGACGTAACATCTACCCAATTGTCAACTTGAAAGTTGCAAAAGACATGGAGGTATTGCTCCAATTCTTGATTGACTCTTTCTGTTTCTCCATCTGTTTGAGGATGAAAGGCGGTAGACATTGTAGACTTGACTCCTAGTTTTCCCCAAATTTCTTGCATGACTTTTGACGCAAACTGTGGCCCTCTATCTGATATGACTTGTCTAGGTAGGCCTGTGCATCTCCAAACTTGGTCTATGTATAACTTGGATGTTTCTTCAGCTGTGATGGTCTTGGTACATGGCACGATAATAATGGCCTTGCTAAGGCGGTCGACCACAACAAATAGTCAGTCGTATCCTTGGGAAGTGGGGAGGTCTGTGATAAAATCCATGGTAATTATTCCCCAGATATCTGCGGGGACTTGATTTGGTTGCAGAGGTACTTGGTTTCTTGGCTTTATTTTTGTAGCTTGACATGTAGCGCATCCGTCTACATAGCTTTTGACAAAGGTGGACATTCCTGGCCACCAGAAATCTCTTGATATTAATTCATAAGTTTTCCATCTTCCTGGGTGTCCTGAGGCAATATGTTCATGGTGTAACTTGACAACACTTCTTCGTAATTCTTTGTCTTTTAGGATATAGACTAGTCCTTTGTATAGGATAATGCCATCTTCTAAGTTCCAATCTTCTAAGCCTTTTGTGAGAGTTCTTGGGCCATTTTTTAAGATAACTTCTAATGCTTGGCTGACTTCTTTGTCATATTCTTGGGCTGCTTTGATTCGTTGGCATAATACTGTGTTTCCATCTACTTTGATTCCTGCAGGGCGAGTTGCGCGTATTGCAAAAAACTTGTCATTGAGGAGCACATGATCATTTTTGTCAGGTGCTATCCCCTCTTTAAAATCTGTTTGCCTGGACAGTGCATCGGCTTTGTTTTGAGTACCTGGCTTGTGGATAATTGTAAACTTGAAGCACGACAAGAAGAGAGCCCAGCGTGCTTGTCGGCGAGTGAGGCGTTGCTTTGTGGTGAAATAAACCAGGTTGCCATGGTCCGACCAGATTTCCAATGTGTCTTCTCTACCTTCCAGGTAGTGGCGAAATATTTCCAAGGCTTGAATGATAGCCAGGAGTTCTTTGTCGTGTATCATGTAGTTCCTTTCAGCGGGTTGTAAGGACTTGGAGTGATATGCAACAGGATGCCATCTGTTTAACGCGTCTGGTTGTTCCAAAATTGCACCTGTGGTGAAGTCACTGGCATCTGTGATAAGGCGAAATGGCTTGTTGTGATCTGGCAAAGCCAATACTGGGGCTGTGGTGAAGGCAGTAACAAGGGTGCGGAAGGCTGTATTTGCTGCTGTTCCCCAAACAAAGGGGAAGTCCTTCTTAGTAAGTTTGAAAAGTGGTCGCACAATATGGTAAAAGTCCTTGATAAATCGTCGATAGAAGTTGCAGAACCCTAAGAAGGCTTGGACTTGTTTAACTGTCTTGGGGGGTGTGAAGGACTCACTGACTAGTGAGACCGTTTATACTTGGAACTCGGAGGGGGACGACGAACAATAGGGAAGAGGAGGAGGGTGACTAGGAGGAACAGGAGTAGGGGCTTGAGCACGAGCAGGACTGCGAAGGGAAGGTTCGATTCAATGGTGGTAGAAAAGAAGGGACAGGGGAGTCTAGCAAGTGATTGTCACAAGTGGACAGTCTGAGGGCTGTCCGTAGTATTAGGCTGGCTTATATACCTAGTTACATGGTCTGTGCACAGTAGAATACTCTGGAATACAATGGAAGCATTATAAATAGTGTCCAATGGCGTTAGTCTCTCTTAGGTCTCGTGACCTTCTCCGCAGTACACCCTGTAGAAGCCGGTAGAAGACTATAGAAGGTCATAGAACCTTCTAATACTAATAATAGATCCTTGTTTACCTATTAGTAACTTGTTTGGACTCTGTCCACAAATAATAACAAGTTAAATCATCCAAAAACATCAGGCGATAATGAAAACGCGATATTGTGGACGCCTCTACTCATCACTTTTGCGCAAATGGACATGGTGGGACCATAGAGCCCAGGTTTCCTACTATATGGGAGGTGGAACCAAGGGTCCTAGTCGGACAACTTGATAGTACCCTTTCTTTGAGTGTGGCAAGTACTATTGATAGTACGTTGGTATAACTAAGTCATGAACGCGGCATACTAGTTCATGACAGGGGGTGGCCAACTTGTGATGCCGGCTACTTTAGCTGGATCCATAGCTATTTGGCCTTCAGAGATAACAATTCCCAGGTATTCAATTGTTGTTTGCGTGAATGAACATTTTTCTGGCTTGAGGTATAGGTCAAACTTGTCCAATTTTAACAAAACCATGTCCGTAAGCTTGGTTAACAAAGCAAGGTCTTCTGCAAAGATCAAAATGTCATCTAGATAGACCACTACATGACCTTCATCTATCATGTCTTCAAATATGTTGTTCATAAATGTCTGGAAGGTGGCAGGGGCATTGCAGAGACCAAAGGTCATGACTGTGGGTTCAAATAGACCCAGAGGTGTCTTGAAGGCAGCCTTGTATTCATCTCCTTCGCAAATTCGTATGTTGTTGTACCCCCATCTGATGTCCAACTTGGTAAAATATCTGGCACCGCGTAGTTTGTCTATGAGTTCTGGGATTAGTGGTAATGGTGCTGCATTCTTGATAGTAATGTCATTGAGGCTTCTGTAATCTTGCACAGGGCATAGTTTTCCATCCTTCTTGTCGACGAAGAAGAAAGGGCTGGCTATACAGTGGCGGTCAAAAGTATTGCACAACACATGCAAATAAATCTCATCGCCCACGATTTTTCGAAAACACCATAAAAGTTCCATGTATTAAGGTCCAGTTGGTAGCTAATTGAGTGTAGAATACAAAAATGAGTGTTCCGAGACTTTAAAATGAGTGTATGAGAGATGGGGAGTATTCTACGGAAAAGTGTCTGTGCAATTCTTTTGAACATAACCCCTACTTCGGAAAGATATGAGTACCATCAAAAATCGAAAAAGAGTGACACTTACTGAGTATTAGTATTTGGTATTGTAACCCTGGGCCTCCTTCAGAGCAGCAACATGACGGGGCAAACTTTCATAGAGCTTGTCAAGGGCATCCTTTGGAAAGTTGGTCCACTCCTCCTGAAGCGCCTCCCACATCTCATCCCTGTTGCATGGAAGTGGGTCCCGGGCACAAATAAGGTGGTCCAGTTGATCCCACACATGTTCTATGATGTTCATGTCTGGGGATGATGGCGGCCAAGGGAGCACAGTGACCTTCCTATTTTGGAACCAGCCCTTTGCGACGTGAGAAGTGTGTTTCGGATCGTTGTCTTGCTGGAATATGACTTTGTCCTTGCCCATTTTCTTCAATTTTTGATCCTTGAGAGTGCCTAGAAGACTTTGTTGGAGGATATCAACATACCCAGGACCATTCATGATCCCTTCGATGCGATGAAGCCTTCCCATCCCCTCCTTAGTGACACAACCCCACACCATCACATTTCCACCTCCATGCTTGACTGTTTTCTTCGTGAAACAAGGGTCCAGTGCCTGTCCAGGCTTCATCCAACAATACTGGCATCCATCTGACTTGAATAGGTTGAATTTTGACTTGTCCGAAAATATGACCTGTTTCCAGTCATCAACAGTCCACTCAGCGTGTGCAGCTGCCCAGGCCTTGCACTTAGCCACATTGGCTGGGGAAATCCAGGGCTTGGATCTACGAACACGTGAGACAAGTCCATACTGGTGTAGTGCCCTGGCAACTGTAGGACGAGAGACATGAGGGAAGGCCTTTTTGGTGAGCTCGGTGACATTGGCAACTTCAGTTCAAGCAAGTAAAAGGGCATCATGGCAAGCATCATGCTCCTGGAGCTTGCGGGGATGACCAGGCTTGTGTTTCTGGAAGTAAGGATCACCAGATTCCACAAAACATTTGATAAGGTGGGGAATGGTGGTGCGATGGAGGTTGAAACAACGTGCAATCTCATGATCAGATTGGCCAATGTTTTTGGGCTCAACAATTCGAGCAACCTTGCTTGGGGAAGTGTAGACCATAGTACGAAAGAGTGACAATGAGTTGGAACTGGGTTTTCATGGTATCTCTGGCCAGTATTTATGTAGAAACAGAAATGCGGCCTCATGCTTAAAAGTACTGCACACAATCTTTTTGGTAGTCCAGCTACAAATGTTTCAAAAGCACACTTTCCGGTCATTGGTCATCAAATTTGGGGTCTTTACATCCAAAGACATGATGTATGGCCATTTATTGCTTCAGTATGTCAATATCCAAGAAATACGATGCAAAATAAAGTACATGACATAATTGTGCAATACTTTTGATTGCCACTGTAGGTGACTTTGAAGGGTGAATATATCCTCGCCGCAGATGTTCTGTGATATATTCTTTCAAGGTGTCCGATTCTTTGGGTGTAAGTTGATAAATGGAGCAATTCTTCATTGCTGATCCTGGTTTTAAGTCAATGGCGTGGTCCCAAGGCTGGTGCTGTGGTAGATGTTGTGAGGCTTCCTCACTAAAGACTTTGGAGTACTTCTTGAACTGTGCTGGGATGTGATCCATGGAGGCTTTAGGCGCTGTTCTGGCCGCTATTTCTGTACTGGTTGTTGTCTTCGCACGAATGGCTAAGTGGTCATACTTGAGAAAACTGTGAATGTGTAGGAAAGAGTCGATGGCGTCTTCTGAAAATGTGTTCTCTTCCTGTTCTAGGTCATCTTCTTTTGCTAATATGGCGTTTATTGTAGTAGCGTGTGTCTGTGCTTTCTTGGATGTGATAACCAGTGGTTTCTTGGTCAACATACATGTTGGTGGGCATCTGGTGAAGGCTAGCTGGGGGAGAGCCCAGTCTACTTCTGGGTTGTGCGCATGGAGCCAATCTGTTCCGAATATAATGTCATGATCCCCCAGGGTAGTGATGTAGAGTTCTGCACTTTCTTCATGGTAGTCTCCTTGAGACTTGATCCTGATATTCTGAATAGTAGTGTGTCGAACTGATCCCCTCTTGTTGGGTGTTCCATCCACATTCTTGACTGGAAGTGGGTTGACTAGAGTTTGAAGCGTAAGGCCATTCTTGGTTGCGGAGTCTTGATCTATGATGATGCCTTCTGCACCACTATCTAACAAGGCGCATGCACTGATTTCTTTACCAGTTTTCTTGCCAACTAGAGTCACTCTGAGTGTAATAGAAGGTGATCGTCTATTTCATATAGTATCACCAGGTACAGGCTCAGAGTCGAGCGTCTCTAGTAGAGAATACCTATTCATAAAACTGGAATTTGATAACTGTAAAGTCCTAACTGACAGTGCTGCAGCAGGATGCTTCAAAAATCCTCTTGGACTGGTGCAGAGTGAGGGTGAGGGATGGAGAACCATGGTGTAGGGCTGTGATACAAAGAAGCTATCTGGGCTGGGTGCTCCTCTGGTGCATCTTCATAAGACTTGTCTTGAGTCATTGCTGCACGTGCTTTAAAGTCCGACCTTGGACACTGGTTTCCTTGTCTATTTCCTCCTTGAAGTTGCTGCTTCTTAGTCTGGCAATCTTTGGCAATGTGATTGGGCTTTTCACAGAAAAAACAAAGTTTTTCTTTGAAGTGCTTGTCCTTTTCCTCTTTGGACAATTTCCCTCTTGGCTGGGGATTGGTTATGGTGGTGTTGACTTGAGTGTCTTCCTCTTCTGTATAAACTGCCATATTCCTGGGTCCTTGCGCTTGTCTGTTTCTTCCTCCTTGTGTGAAGGCAGGATTATTGAAGAGGCACCAAGTTCTGTTGAAGTCCCTTGCTTTCTCAACTAATGTCTCCAAAGTTGTAGGCTGAGGAGAGAGACCAACTATCTTCTGATGTAGTGCTTGTGGAATTGCCTTTCTGAAGGCGAACATCTTGGTTTCTTCGTTTGCCTCAGACCTAGAGGCGTGGGTGGACCATTCCTGGTACCATTCATCAAAGGGCCTACTCCCCATTCTTGAGTTGTACATGGCATTGGTGGCCTCTAACTTGGTGTGCTCTGGGATGAAGTGTTTCTTAAAGGCGATCTTGAAGGTGGCCCATGTTCCAAAGTTTATTGGTGTAGCTGCTAAGGCTGTTTTCTGTCTGTCTTGAGCCCATTCTCCTGTTGGAGTACCTAATTTGAAGTGGGTTAACGCTGTGGAAACCTTCTTCCCTTCATCCGTATAAACGTCTTCATTGAGGTAGTAGTAGTTTGCCAAATTGTTCCAAAAGGACTCTGCCTTTTCTGATTTGCCATCAAACGGCTCTGGGGGAACACCCAGTATCTTCTTTGTGTTTGATGCTGCCATGGCTGGGGGAACAATGGGGGGAGCTGTTTGTTGGGGAAGTGCTGGTTGTACAGGCACGACTGTGACTGTTTGTCTGATAGGGGAAAGGGAATCTGCCCTAGGTACTGTAGTTGGTGTTTGCACAACTGTAACTGGGGTAGGGTAAACTGTTGGTAAGGATGGGCCTGGTGTACTTGGTAGTGCTTCTGGAAAAACTAGGGGTGACTGAGTCTGTGGTGTATGCGGTCTTGATACCCTTGTTAATAAAGAGGTGACTGTTTTGGTTGTGCTTTCTAAGATCTGGGATACTTCTGCTTGGTCTGAATCTGAACTAGAGCTTGATTCTTCTGAGGAGTGGGTAGATGGTGCCTCTTCTTAAGGTGTTAAGGGAGAACTTGGTTCTTCTTGTTGGGTGTTACTAGGTCCTTCTTCCTGAGGATTACTAGAGTCTTCTGGTTGTGGTGTTCTTGGTCGACTTTCTTTGTCGTCCTCAAAGTTTACCTCCTTGTTATTTTTGTAATACCAGCCGCTCTTGTTAAATGACCAAGCAACGTCTTTGTTCTGGTATTTTCCTGTGAGGGAAAGATAATTGAGGTCTTCAACCTTGTGAAATCCTGGGTAGGTGTTTCTATAATCTGGTCTGTCTAGGTTTCTTCCTAGTTCTTCAATGAACCACAGAAATCTTCCGTCTGTGCTGGTGACTGCGTATGCTTCCCAATACGCATGATATAAGTTGTCTTCATAAGAGAAATGTGCATCTGTGAAGTAGTAGGGGACGTTTGCCTCTTCTGAGTCTGTGAGATCTCTTCTTGTTACTGTGAGCCGTCTGCTCATTCACTGGTTTCTTTGGAGTCTAGAGATGGTCCAACTGTCAGAGTCCCACTGATAAAAAACTTGATAAGCTGGTTGTAAGATGGCGTGGTCTGTGGCGTTGGGTCTAAGTTGTTGATGAAGCCAATGGTATTCTTCAAATATACCAAAGTGGCTGACTGTAGTCTTGCTTTTCCACAAGAGGTTCTGGAAGTTTAGGGCGCTTGAAGTAATTTCTTGTGCGCGCGCTAGAGGTTGTTCAAGGACCAAGGTTGTCCTATTTGTGTTGTACTGAAGCCTACAGTGGTCTTGAAACCTCTTTAATTCCCTTGGAGATCTGGTGGGGATATGCTCTGATATGTAGATGGCTTCTGGGAAGTGACAGTGGAGGACTGGCTGGGTGGCTTGATACTGGGCCTCTTCACTACTTGTAGAGGGCTGTCTTGGTGTTCTAACCACTGGTCGAATAAGGGGATACACTGGTTGTCTGCGAACTGGTTGAATACTAGGGTATACTGGCTCTTGTGGATTAGCTTGGTTAATACTTGGTGGGCTTCTTGCTTGAACTGCTGGTGACACAATAGCACTGTTTCTGGCGTTAAATCTGTTTTCGCGTCTAGACCTCCTTGGTTGTTGTGCGACTTGTTGAGAAGCCAGCCTGATAGCCCACTCAACTGCTTGTTCTGCCTGTTTCTGAATCAAAGGGAACCCTCTATATTCCTCTAGAGGGTAGGTAACTATGGCCTGAAGCCCACAATACTACACTAGGTGGAGTAGGTGGGGTATCTGGTCTGTATCTGCAGTCACACACTTCTTTACTACACCAACAAACCGCTCTGTTATTCCACTGGTTGGAAGTATTATCTTCCCAACTGTCAACAGAGCTTGTGGATGTAGGAGGACTTGATGTGGGTGGACTGCTTGGGGGTAGGACTTCACTTGGTTCGCGCCTTCTGGTTTCTGCAAAGTCTAGGATTTCTGGGTCACTTGGTTGATCTGGTGGGAGGTGGCAGATTCTTGGGTTGATTAGTCTTGGGTCTGGGTTCTCTAAAGTGGTAGACCAGGTGCCGTCAGTCCACTTGTAGGTGAACTCTTTTCCTTCTGTGATTACTAGGCGATGACCTTGTGTGTGGCTTTCAAGGCGTAATTCTTGAAAGGATACTTGAATCTCCGTATGGTCTAATCAAAATCGCTCTAAAAAGCGAAGGCACTCTCCTCTTCTGATGGTTTCTATGAGTTCTTCTTCTCTTGGTGGTACTGTGATGAACCAGAAGTAGTCATCTTTGGTCCAAAGCAGAAGGGATTCTACTGGGTGATTGTTCAAGGTGGGGTGGGCTGCTAAGTGCCAGTACAAGAGTTGTTCTTGGGCTATGTTGGCGATACTGGGTAAGTCCTCAGTTACGAACTCTTCAAACCTTGAAGAGGGTATTACTTTGCCAAATGGAAGTAGGTTTATTAACCTTTGTAAGACTAAGGAGAAGTCACTCCAACAGTCTACTTGATTGATTGAATATGCATCGACAAGGGTGGTGGATGGGTAATAAGTTTGAAGTTGTCGTTGACGATGGGTTTCAAACAAGACTTGAGCTCTTCTAGCTCGCTCTTCCTCAGAAATGCATACTGGAAACAAAAACACTAGACCCCTTTTTTATTTGACAAGAATACCCAGCTGTCTACTACAAGCACTTACTTATTACAGTAAGTGATTATAGTACTTCATTGTCTGGGTAGTGTGTAATATGTTGAAAAGGGTCAGCAGGGATGCGGGGGTGGAAGCAATACCCTATCAAGTGAGGGCTGGTCTGGAGTACATCTTCAAAGTGGTATCCTTGTTTAATGACGTACACCCCTTCTTCATGAAACACTAGATAACTGTATGTGGTTATCACTCTTCCGTCCAAAAAATCTTGCACTTCTAAAATGACCAAGGAGTATACGTACCCCTGCTTGATAGTGTTGTTCAGGGGGGCGAAGGCTTCGTGAATGCCTCTTCCTGAAGTTGTAGCGGATGCTACCAAGGGGGAGGTCTGCGCTGGGGTGGTCAAGGATGGCCTGACAACAGGCGTACAATGGTTGGATGCCCAAAGAAATGGCAAGAGGATGATCACGGGGGTAAATGGTCTGATAGTGGGGCGACTTGCACCGAAAGGGGAGGATACCAGGAAATGTAGGGGGGTTGTCGCACAGTTGCCAGATGGTGTGAAAATTATGGATGGATTCCCAATAAAACTCACTTATGGGTCTCCACTCTTCTCCCCTGATAGTATGGACTGCGACAAACTGATGAGGGTGCTGGCCCACAGCACCAAGACAAGGAGGGGGACGAATAACAGGGATAGGTGGGGGAATATTCTCTTGGTTTTCAGCCGGTTCTGGGCTGGTTGGATGTGGGGTGCCTACCCGCTCTTCTCCTTCCGCCACACGGTTGTAATTAATGGGTGAGTCTGGGGTGGCTGGGCGTGAAGGGACAAGAAAGAATGGTGACGGTGAAAGAGGCAGGGACTGTGGATGCAGAGGTGGAGAAACCAAACGAACTGTAGGAACTGGAAGGGACGCAGGTGCCACCAAAGGGGACCTGAATATGGGGGACGGTGGATATGTGAGCTCCGGACTGGGGGAGCGGGGGCTGGACTGGATTGGTGTAAGGGGAGATGCTGGGAAGGGCTCTGTGCATCGAGCCAACTGGGGAATCAAAGGTGATGGTGGTGCTGATACAGCAGCCTGCGCTTGGGGACTGGCAACTTGCTCAACTGTTTGAGCGACTTCTGAGAGAGGGGCAATATTCAACCCCAATGGTGACAATGAATAACGTAGGGGGGATGAGGGAATAAGATTGTCGAGGGGGCATGCCAACGGAGAGTACCCCCCATAGGAATAGGAACCGGATTCTTCATCCCAGTATCCAAACTCTGAGTGGTCGTACTCAATGAAGGACACTATCAAGGATATCCGTGGTCAGATTAAGTGAGACTGTCCAAGTGTGATGACTTACTCTCAGTAAGTCAGGGACACTTGAAACACCTAAGAAGACGACAATGGA
Organism: Lactarius psammicola; assembly: GCA_025769895.1. Classification (NCBI taxonomy): domain Eukaryota; kingdom Fungi; phylum Basidiomycota; class Agaricomycetes; order Russulales; family Russulaceae; genus Lactarius; species Lactarius psammicola. The sequence goes on from WTXK01000220.1 coordinate 19,396, forward strand.
TAGGAGGGACGATGAAGAGAACAAGATGAAGAGTAGAAACAAAGACTTTAAACAGATGCAAGAGGACCAAAAGGCAGAGCAGATCAATGGTGATGAGCAATGCAGAAGACTATGAGCTTGCAAATGGGAGTTCACAAGTGGACAGTCTGAGGGACTGTCCGTTGTATTGCTCTAGCTTATATACCTGGCTATATGGTGTTTACATAATGGAATACTCTAGAAACTCATAGAAGCTTTATAAATACTGTCCAATGGCAATAGTCTCTCTGGGAATATCCTGGAAGCTTGTGGAAGCTCTATAAATACCATCCAATGGCAATAGTCTCTCTAAGACCTGGTGACCTTTTCCGCAGTTCTTCTGTGGAAACTGGTAGAAGTCTGTAGAAGGTTATAGAACCTTCTACAAGGAACTAGTCACGTGACAGATCACGTGACCCTCGGAGTATAGTTTCAAACTCCGACCTCGGATTTCCTAATTAGGAAGTTGATTACATAATACTGGACCGGCCTAAACTCTTGAGTCATAACCTGAGCTTGACAGTTTATGACACTTACCACCTCCTTGTCTTTGCCAATCAACAGTGGCATGCCGGAAACTACATTGACAACCAACTACACGCAGTAGAAGCAATCCCAGCTGGAGTACCCTTACCCACCTGGCAAGACCTTGAAATCCTTGAACGCCACAACCAGCTCTATGAACCCACAGAACCCCCTAGCGCGCCAACTGACGTCGACATCCTCACAGCAGCCCTTGATCCACTAGTATCCTTACAAGGATCCTTCCCACTTAACACCACACCTTCAGCACCCACAGTCCCCCCCCAGATAGTCACAGCAGTTTTAAGTGGTCCACCAGCACCCATTGTCCCCACTATTCCCACTATCCCCACTGCACCTACCACAGCACCCATGTCCAGCACAATCACTGGTGGTGCCCTACAAGGCATTCCACCTGCCGTCTTCACTGGAGGTCGCTCCAAGAGCGAAGCCTTCTTGCGTGAGTTCCTGCGCTACAAGCGTCTCAATAAAAACATTGACATCATGAACCAGCCCTACAGTCGCGTCATCCACACACTCTCTTACATCCACGGACCCAATGTAGATGCATGGGTCGACTCCCAAGAAGCTTCCCTGGAAGCCAAGACCACCTGCACCACCAACGCCATTGCAGAGACAGACGAGGTCCTCTGGACTGAGTTTGAAGCTGCCTTCAAAGCAGCCTGGAAAGACTCCACCAAGACACAAAGCGCCTATAAACAGCTCATGAAGCTGGAAATGAAGAACCACAACGTCGATACCTACATTGCCACATTTGAACAGCTTGCTGCCGCAGCCAACTGGGAGCCCAATGCTAAGGGCACCATTGCTCGCTTTCGCGCGGGCCTTCAAGCAAACATCCACTGCCGCATTCTCTTTAGAGAAAAAATCCCCACTGACATGGATGGCTGGAAGGAAGCCATGCACAAAGAAACTGAGCACAACAGAGAACTCCACAATGCGGGACTCAACAACCACAGCAACCAGAGACCCCACCAACAGACCCAGAACTAGTATCAGTCCAAGCGCCAGAGTAATAACCAGCGCACCTCAGCACCACACAATGATGGCGTCGTCCCAATGAATGTTGATGCCACAGTCTCCACCCCAGTCCCACAACTGCGCAAACTCACTGATGAAGAGCGCAAGAAGCTAGAAGCAGAAGGACGCTGCTTCCGCTGCCACAAGCAAGGCCACATGGCCCGCAACTGCACCCAGTATCCTCAGAACCACCAGAACCAGAACACCTCAGCCCATGTAGCTGACACAGCCACTGACTCCACCACCACTCCAACCCCACAAGCTGACAGCAGCACCACACCAAAAGTCCCACTCACCAAGGCCCAGCAAATCGCGGCCATCAAAGCATCCATGACAGAGGAGGAGCGTGGGGAGTACCTCAACAGTGAGGACATGGAAATCAACTACATGGGCTGCAGAGCCATGATCACAGAAGAACCCAGTAGCGTTAGCAACATGTACAGCACCAAGAGAGACTTAATGACAGTCAATGTTCACTTGTACATGTGGCACCAGGAAACGCAAGTTGAAACCCTCCTAGACTGCAGTGCAACAGACAACTTCATTAACTGCCGAACACTAAAGACCCTCAGCATGGGTACAAGACCCCTGGAGCACCCCAGGATTGTCCACAATGTGGATGGCACCATCAACAAGGACGGCACCATCACAGACTACTGCAACCTGTTCATCAAAATAGGAGAGAAGGTTGTCAAACAAATTTTCTTCATCGCCAACCTAGGAAGGGATCAGCTCATTTTGGGCCACCCATGGTTTAAAGCCTTCAACCCAGAGGTCAACTGGACATGTAATGAGTTGAAGGGAGAAAGTATTATCATGGAAACAGCTGGATACCAGTGGAGGAAACAACAAAACCTCATGAAGATCAACAATGTCGTGCAACAGTGGGCTGAGCGTGCAGCCCAAGCCAAACCAGAACATATCTCAGAAGTCCCCTCAGAATATGCACACCACACTGCTGTCTTCTCTGAAAAAGCAGCACAATGCTTCCCACCTGCCAGGGAAGAAGACCACGTAATCACACTCAAGCCAGATGCCCCAGCCACACTCAATTGCAAAATCTACCCATTAACCCCAGCAGAAAAGGCAGCCACCAAGGAGTTCCTTGATGAACACTTGAAGAAGGGCTACATCATCGAATCCAATTCCCCCTATGCATCATCATTCTTCTTCAGGAAGAAGAAGGATGGGAAACTTCGCCCCATCATGGACTATCGCCCCCTCAATGCAGCCACCATACACAACACATATCCACTTCCCCTGATCAACACTATCCTAGAACAACTCCAAGGAAAGAAAATTTTCACAAAGTTTGACATCCGCTGGGGATACAACAATATCCACATCAGAGAAGAAGACCAATGGAAGGCGGCGTTCAAAACCCCCCTCGGACTTTTCCAACCCCGTGTCATGTTCTTTGGCCTTACCAATTCCCCCGCCACATTCGCACGCATGATACAGATCGCGGGAAGTACGGAACCTTACTAATACTTATGACCAGGTTAGTAAGAGTATATGTGTCATGGACTAATCGTATCAGTCAGCAGTAGAATCACATGTCTTTATAGACTGTGAGGTAGTATTGCTATTCATTGTATGGATTGGAGAGGAGCTTTAAAGCTGCCTCGATACATGTATATAAGTCGTCGTATTGAGACCAAGGCTCTTCAGCTTGGTCTTCTTCAATTTCACTTCCGACTTGTATTCCTTTCTCTCGCAGTAGGAAGACCCATTGCTCCTCGTCTCTCTTCATCAACTATTATTGGCCTAAGGACACGAAGTATTGTCTTAGTGCCTTGAGTTGTATACTTCTCTAAGTTACATACTCATCGTATCAACATTGTCGCTGAATCTTGCCTAAGTCAGGCCTACGCTGTGAAAGCGTAACAACGCACCATAAACAGGATGTTTTGGCATCTACAGAACAAGTATCCCACAGAGCTCTTTGTCTATATGGACAACATCCTCATTGCCACAGGGGATGACTTAGAGCGCCACAGAGAGATTGTCCACGCAGTACTGGACCTATTGAAGGAAGAGTTGTACTTCCTGAAGCCCTCCAAGTGTGTCTTTGAACAAAAGGAGATTGAGTACCTTGGCATCATCGTGAATGGAGATCAGCTCTCTATCGACCCAGTCAAAGCCAATGGCCTGAAAGATTGGCCCAGAGAACTCACAACTGTCAAGCAAGTCAGAAGCACTCTGGGAGTTTTGGGGTATCAGCACCCCTTCATCCTCAACTTCACCACCATCACACGCCCCCTGACTCAACTATTACATAAAGGAACAAGGTTCCAGTGGACCCCTGAATGCCACAAAGCCCTGGACAAACTCATCTCTATTGTCCTGTCAAACCCTGCACTCCGCCAGCCTGACATGTCCAAGCCCTTCCAGTTGGAAGTGGATGCTTCCGCCTTCGCCACAGGGGCCATCCTGTCACAAAAGGATGGCCAGGGAAAACCACTAGCTGTGGGGTTCCACTCCAAGGCCTTCACAGAGGCCAAACGCAACTACAACATTCATGACAGGGAGTTCCTGGCTGTTGTCAGGGGTCTTGAGAACTGGCGCCACCTCTTGGCAGGCTCCCCACACCCAGTCACCATACTCACAGACCACAAGAACCTCCAGTACTACCACAACCCCCAGCACATCAACAGGCGTATAGTCCACCTTGTCTCCAAACTTGCAGACTACAACTTCATTCTCCAGCACCAGCCCGGCAATACAAACAAAGCTGATGCCTTCTCCAGACACCCAGACCACCATGATGGCTCAGATGATAATGATGCCGTCACAGTCCTTCCACCCCAGTATTTCATTAATGCCACTACCCTCTCCTCAATAGACAACTGCACCCACACCCACCAGCTGAAGCGCCCTGAACTCTTAAGCAAGTGGGCACTCACTCATAACCTCACAAAGAAAGACCACCTGTACTGGTGTGGGGGTCAACTTGTCGTTGTGGAAAACAACAATCTAAGGAGGGGGGTAATTTCCCTTTATCATGACTCAGTCATGGCTGGCCACCCTGGAATTTCAAAGACCCTCCATGCAATTTCACAAGACTACTGGTGGCCAGGCATGAAAGACACCGTCACTAATTACATCAAAGGATGCGCCACCTGTCAATCACGAAAAAACAACCCCACGAATCCCAAGCCACCCCGTTTTCCCATTTCCACTAACCCACATGCAAACCCTTTTGAAACCATTGCCCTTGATTTCATTATGAAACTCCCCAAATCCCAAGACTACGATACAATACTTACAATTACGGACCATGATTGCTCCAAAGCTTCCATTTTCATCCCCTGCAAAGAGACTCTTGACGCTGAAGGGACTGCATTACTATACGCTACTTATGTACTTCCCCACTATGGACTCCCCAAGAGAATCATCTCCGACCGTGATCCCCGCTTCACTGCCACATTCACCAAAGAACTCTGCAGACTCCTAAACATTGAACAAAACATCAGTACCACCTACCACCTGTTGATAAGTGACCTGTGCGCACTTAGCGGCTCAAAGGACTTATGCAGATATGGACTGCTTTAGATTAGATTAGATATACAGGACACATGTAGATTAGATTATTATGATCTTTACAATCTCGGACCTTATCTATGACATCATATGTACAAGACAATCACAAGGACTTGTTATTGTAGTACGCGTTAGGACTTTCCTTTTGTTATATCTTTATTGTGATATATCTTAGTTCTCTACACTCCTTGTACTTATTGTCTAAGTACACTCCCTTTGTTTCGCCCTCTATTATATTAGGGGCTTATTGTACTTCTGGTTATTGTATAACGCTCTACTTGTTCCCTATTGTAGTACAAGGTTTATTGTATCCAATGTGTATAAGTAGAGTACCATGTACGCCCTGATACCACAGTTCTCACTCTGTGTTATCAGGTTAGTTTCCCTTCCCTATAATATGAATACAGTTCTCACTCTGTGTTATCAGACGTCTCTTTAGCTCTCACTGCAAGATCCCTGTTACCTCTGCGTTGCCTATATCTCACCACAGTCCTCTTGTCCACTGTGAGTATATGCTTCATTCACCTGTGCTGTTCATCACCACCCCCAGACAGATGGCCAGTCAGAAAGAACAAACCAAAGACTGGAACAATACCTATGCATCTACACCAATTACAAGCAAACCGACTGGGCAGATGGCTTCCCCTCGCACAGTATACCCTCAATTCTTGGCCCAATGCCACTACCAAGAAGACTCCTTTTGAACTCATCATGGGACACATCCCATGTGTCCATCAAATCACCCGTACCTCCAAGGCCCCATCAGTCAATGAGCAGCTCCAACAGATCAAAGAAGCAAGGCAACAGGCACAGGAGGCGATAAAGCACTCCCAGGAACTCATGACCAAGAAACCCACACAATTCGTCCCCTATTGTGTTGGGGACAAGGTATGGTTAGATGCCAGGAACCTCAACACAACACACCCCACTGCCAAGCTAGCCCCAAAGCACTATGGGCCATTCCTAGTTACTGCCACCATTTCACACACCTCCTATCGCCTCAAACTCCCTCCCCAATGGAAGATTCACAACGTCTTCCATGCATCACTCCTTACCCCATATAGAGAAACCCCAGAACATGGACCCAACTTCATGGAACCTTCCCCAGAGCTGGTTGATGGAGAACCAGAGTGGGAAGTGGAACAGATCATGAATTCTAGACGCCAACACGGACATATGGAGTACCTGATCAGGTGGCAGGGTTTCTTCAAAGCGCATGACAGCTGGGAACCGGCCAGCCATATACATGCCAACCAACTCATTATCAATTTCCATCAGCAAAACCTGAGCACCGTCAGAATCCTGAAGGATATAAACCTCACCACTCCATCCACTCCCCTTATCATTCACTCTATCACCTCCACTGCAACCACCACTTGCTCTACCAGTTCCACCCCACTCACCAACCCTCACAACACCATGTCTTCACCTGCTCAGACCCCTTCCCAGACCTCCTCCACTCTCCCCCTCCTTGAGAGGATCTTGTCACCCCTCACTCCTGTCGCCAGTTCTGAGGAAGCCCCCTTGTCGCTGTCTCCTATGCCCCTCTTCCTTGAGTCCCCTGTTCTTGCATCCATCATCCCCTTGAGCCAGCGGCTCTCAGAACCCCAGGGTTACAGCCTGGACAGTCATCCAGCCACCCCTGAGGCCTCTGAGACCATTGCCTTAACTCCTGCCCCACACATCCTTACTCCAGACCCCAACCTGTCCAACCCTGTGTTCAATGCCCCGTCCCCTGTCTCTGAGCCCATCAATTTCGATGTTTCCCCTGATGCTGTAGCCCCTGTGGGCTATAAGTGCTATGACCCTGCCGATACCATGCACACTAGATATGGCTTCACCATTGACATTGACAGGGAAGAAAAGAAACCCCACTTCATTGAATTCAACATCAACCACCACACCCATTGACATGTGGTGCATGAGCGCAGGCAGGAAGAAGCCCAACCTTATGGGCAGGACTTGGTGGCAGCACCATTCTGGGACCCCCTCCTTAACATCACTGACGACTCAGACCTCACCCCATTCACTCCCACCAACTCTGACCATCGCGCCATTGACATTGCAGTGGCAGGACTAGCCAACCCAGGAGTGGAGGCTGACATAGATAGGTTCAGGGCCCTTTGCCTTGAGGGAGAGTCGCTGCAGAGGCAGCAGCAAGAGCTCCACCAGGCCTTGGCCAACTGGCGCAGCAGCCACTCAGAGGTCAGGAGGCATCTGTACGCAGCCAAGGCAAGGTCTGTGAAGGACTCACTGACTAGTGAGGCCATCTATGCTTGGAACTCGGAAGAGGACGACGAACAATAGGGAAGAGGAGGAGGGTGACTAGGAGGAACAGAAGTAGGGGCTTGAGCACGAGCAGGACTGCGAAGGGAAGATTCAATTCAATGGTAGTAGAAAAGAATGGACAGGGGAGTCTAGCAAGTGATTGTCACAAGTGGACAGTCTGAGGGCTGTCTGTAGCATTAGGCTAGCTTATATACCTAGTTACATGGTCTGTGCGCAGTAGAATACTCTGGAATACAGTGGAAGCATTATAAATAGTATCCAATAGCGTTAGTCTCTCTTAGGTCTCGTGACCTTCTCCGCAGTACGTCCAGTAGAAGCCAGTAGAAGGCTATAGAAGGTCGTAGAACCTTCTAATACTAATAATAGATCCTTGTTTACCTGTTAGTAATTTGTTTGGACTCTGTCCACAAATAATAACAAGTTAAATCATCCAAAAACATCAGGCGACAATGAAAACGCGATATTGTGGACGCCTCTACTCATCACTTTTGCACAAACGGACATGGTGGGACCATAGAGCCCAGGTTTCCTACTATATGGGAGGTGGAACCAAGGGTCCTAGTCGGACAACTTGATAGTACCCTTTCTTTGAGTGTGGCAAGTACTATTGATAGTACGTTGGTATAACTAAGTCATGAACGCGGCATACTAGTTCATGACAAGGTCCCACCTTCACCCCTACTTGCAAGGCCAGGTCCACATTGACAACCCACGTAACAATGTGGAGGTTGCCATCTCAGCTGGCACCCCCATCTCAGATGTCATTCATGGTAGGGTCGACAACGCCCCCTACAGGTTGGAGATGCCATGGCTGCATGGCGAAGAGAAACTGGGAGTAAGCCAGTGGATTCAGTCAGGGGGACAGGAGTCCCATGTATCCCAGAAGCCCACAGTCAAGAAGCCGTTCCACCCTATCAAGAAGCCAGCACCTCTCAAGTGCCTCACATGCAAGCTCCTCAACGTCAACCACACCATGCCCAACTGTCCAATGCTTAAGACCTGTGAATACTGCAAGCAGGACGGCCACTATTCCTCTGATTGTGCATATCCACACTCCCACTGTTACACTCATACGCATTGTGTGTGTTACACTTTCACGGCGTAGGCCTAACTTAGGCAATTTAGAGGCGACACAGTGAGAATGAGTATGTAACTTAAGAAAGTATACAACTCAAGGCAACAAGACAGTACTTCGTGCCCTTGTGCCAACAGCGAGATAGAGAATGAGAGCAATGGAATTCCTACTGCAAGAGAAGGGATACAAGTTGAAAGTGAAATTGAAGAAGACCAGGCTGAAGAGCCTTGGTCTCAATACAACGACTTATATACATATATCAAGGTAGCTTTAAAGCTCCTCTCCAATCCTGTATGACAAATAGCAATACTACCTCACAGTCTATAAAGACATGTGATTCTACTGCTGACTGATACGATAAGTCCATGACACATATACTCTTACTAACCTGGTCATAGGTATTAGTAAGGTCCCGTACTTCTCACAATCCATATCAGTGTGGTTCCATACCACCACCCTCACTACGACAACATGGCAGGATGTAGTTGGCACTACCCAGCCTTGGGCAGCAACTTGAAGTACATTAACAAGCCCATTGTTTGGGACAAGGGAGAGACTGCAGCACAGTGGGATTGAAGAAGAATTGCAAGGACGCAATTGCCAAGAAGGGGGGTCATGTCATGATCCCACAGACATTTTTCTTTTTACTATTACTATACAGACTTGGTATTTGACCACTGACGCAATCCTACTTACATGTGATTGTTCATCTTACATGTGATTACTTAGGACTTTGTAGTGGGTCAGACCCTGGAGTTACTAGTGGGTTGGGTTTTAGGAGTTAGCTGTGGATCGCCACTATCTATATAAACCCTCCATAGACATAGTAGTTCTTTAGTTCTGTCTTCGTCTTTTCATCAGCAATACCATTGTCTTCACTGTCTTATCCTGTGTGCCCCTCTCTTCTTCTCATCACCATACTAGGGGAACCCCTTTAACTAGGGCCCCACCACTGAAGTCTTGACTTTTGTACTATAACAATTGTCACACACAGAACCCTTATACCTCTGTTTTTATTTGTGCAAGTCGCACCCAAGGTCCTTGCTGAGACCTTGACAGGTGTCCCCTTGACCTGGCAATCATGGCATCCAGCCTACTGGCCAATGGTCAATGGTGGAAGGCATTGCTGGTTTGGTCCTTAGTTGCCACCTGCTCTATGAAGCCTGTCAGCGGTCAATGCACACTGGTGTCGGCTTGCTACAACAGGGGATAAATGATACATACCATTCTCATGGCAGATCCACACCTGATTGCTGCAGGTGTGCCTGAGGTTGAACCACCTCAAGATCCCTCACTACTGCCTGAAGCAGGCTTAAACGAAGATGACCCCCTGTATAGTGAAACGGACGAGGGGGAAGAGAAGGAAGACCAAGTTGAGATCAGCAGCGATGAACTGCCAGGTGGCTTGGGCCTTGATGAGGTTGATATGGCCAAGATAAAGGAAGCTCTTCAGCACATATCACAGGGGCTGGACATGCCTAGCCATTTAAGTGCTGGATTGGGTGCCAGGTGCCAAATGGCCAGACCATTCAATGCTCCTGACATTAAGCAGTGGGTGCTCATTCATTTATCATTCTCACATAGCTCATGCAGATATTAGAGAGCTGAAGTCGCACCTTAAATACATATGCCCCACTGGTGAATCTAACCTTCTCACCACATTCCAGCATACCCTTTCGACATTGCTGACTCTTTTCAGCGCGGGAGAGCACAAACCCCCTTTCACTGCAGCCTTTCAAAACAGATCATTCATCTTAACAAACTCCATGGGTCTGCCAGTGAGCTTGCCTCTTGAAAAGTTTCATGAAGCAGCAGCCCTATCAACCACCAGGTTGAAGAATTGTGTGGAAGCTGCCTTGCCAGTTGGGATTTCCATCTATGACATTCTGTTATGATTCCAGACACTTTTCTTTACTTACACATTCCATTTGACTCATCCAATCCCATATACATACAAGTGCCAGACTTCTTATCTTGATTATCACATGGCTCTGACTCACTTATTGATGACTTGTTCTATGGCCTTCCATGGCGTTCTTTTCCTATTATCACATGTATTATACGACGACTCATTCCTAGGACCCAGATCCTAGGATTGCACCATCTGTTTGTGACTCTTTGGTGCTGTACTAGTATATAAGTCGCTCTCTACTTAGCTTGTACAGTAGACTCAACTTCTTCTTAAATCACATCATTCTTCTGTCTCACAGACTCTAGAGGGATTCCTTTCTAAGGATACCTTTAGTTGAACATGCGGGCCTTCGTCTATTGCCTCACCTCTGTCATTCAGAAGGACCTTCGAGTCACTTCCCCTCTGCCGTGTTGAGCCCTGCTCCACGTGCTACTTGTGCATCATCGAACTGAGACCTTGACCAGGTTTCACTCTCTCTTGAACTTGACTAGTTGCACGTCGCATGAACGCCTGTGTGAGTGTAACATTACTGGAGATAAGCCCACTCATCATTTGGTTTATTGTGAAATCTGGCATGCTTTGACTGGCACTGGCCCCATTCACAAGGGATGGAGGATGATGGTCCAGGGTACTGCTCTTTTCCCAGATCAAACCTTCCTTGAAGATGCACTCAATGTGGCTTGCCAATCAGTTCTTGTCTAGTATGGAGTTTTAGATGCATCTGGGTCAGCTGAATGGGAGGAACTGGTGAAAAACCTGCTATCCAAAATGCCCTTGATGAACAGCATAGGTGGACAGCTAATACTCACAGTGGACAAAGGAGACTGTGGTGAGAAAATATAGCAGCGCAGGGAAGCAGAGATCTTGCAAGAGGGAGCTAAGAGATGTCTGATATCACAGAGTGAGAACTATATCATATTAGAGATGAGGGGAACTAACCTGATATCACAGAGTGAGAACTGTGGTATCAGGGCGTACATGGTACTCTACTTATACACATTAGAGACAATAGCCTTTGTACTACAATAGGAGACAAAGGGAGCGTCTACAATGAGTAGAATACAATAAGCCCTATAAACAATAGTGGGGCGAAACAAAAGGAATGTACTTAAACAATAAGTACAAGAGAAAGTAAAAAACAAAGAGATATATCACAATAAGGATATAACAAAAGAGAGACCTAACACGTACTACAATAAGTAGTCCTTGTGATTGTTTTGTATACATGATGTCATAGATAAGGTCCAAGATTGTAAAGATCATAATAATCTAATCTACATGTGTCCTGTATATCTAATCTAAAGCAGTCCATATCTGCATAAGTCCATTGAGCCGCTAAGTGCACACAGGTCACTTATCAACAGCCCTTCCTGCGGGGCATTACTGTAAGCACTCAGCTCTGCCTTTTCTTTGCATAGTTGCTGACTGATTTCCACACAGCCGATGGATAAGACAATAGCCATTGGAGATACCCCTCTTTGTCTCGTGCTGCACACTCTGATTCTTGGCCCTGGCCAAATAAATGTCCATATCCCATCAATCACAGAGACACATATTGCAGAGTCTGCCATTTTGGTAGGTGCCAAAAAATCTGTCAGTCATATCGCATGCTCACATTCATGACAGCTTATGAGAGCACTTTTTGAATGGGCCATGGGTGACTTGTTGATAAGTGACCTGTGCGCACTTAGCGGCTCAATGGACTTATGCAGATATGGACTGCTTTAGATTAGATTAGATATACAGGTCTCATGTAGATTAGATTATTATGATCTTACAATCTCGGACTTTGTTATCTATTACATCATTGTACAGAACAATCACAAGGACTGGTATTGTTATACGCATATTGTACTTTCTTTTGTTCTATGTTTATCACATGCTTTCTATACTCTCTTTTGTACTTATTGTTAAGTACACTCCCTTTGTTTCGACCCGCATTGTATTCCAGGGTCTTATTGTATTTCTACCCATTGTAGACGCTCCTTTTGTTCCCTATTGTAGTACAAAGACTATTGTCTCCAATGTGTATAAGTAGAGTACCATGTACGCACTGATACCCCAGTTCTCACTCTGGTGTATCAGGTTAGTTCCATCCTGTCTAATATGACTCAGTTCTCACTCTGGTGTATCAGACGTCCCTATTAGCTCTCTACTGCAAGATCTTCTGCTACCCTGCGTTGCTTTATTCTCACCACAGTCTACTTGTTCACTGTGAGTATAAGCTTCATTCCCCTGTGCTGTTCATCATGACTTTGTTGACCTTTCTCATCCTGGCTGCGAATCAGCCATGCACTTTGAAACACTGCACTCTCAACTGCTTACAAAGCTGGTAGAGAATAAGTTCCACGAAAGTGAGCCATGGATGGATCTCAGGGTGAAGGTTGGGATGGAGGTTGGCCATGACCCTTCTGTACTTTGAACACATCACCATTGCAGGGCATGTGTCAATTGTTTCAATGCAGTGGGTTATGAATTGTTCTGGTACACTACAGAACTAGTAAGAAATTGGGGTACCAGGTGCGTACAAGCATGTACTTAAATACATCATAAGGACACCTTAAGTACATGTGAAAGGATGTACAGACACCTGCACGCCGTAGTAAATGAATATCAAAAGATTGTAAGCTGTGAGACGTTCAATGTCTCGCGTCAAGAGGTCGATCCCGAGATTGTGCGATACTACACCAAGCTTCGGTCAGTCTTGCGGCGCATGATTGAGCTGGAAAGGTGCCTGGGTGTCGCACGTGACGAAAAATCTCTCCGTCGTGAGCACATTCGGCTTGGTCTGGAAGTCTCTGTGGCAGGGGAGTGTGGGGTGTGGGCGCCCGGGATTCCTCCACGATGGCCCTCCTTGCTTTAATTGCCGCGATAATTCCACACGCTTACAAGTATGCATTTTCTGCTTAAGGGTGTCTATGTAGTTGTCCCACCACAATACTCATGTAGTCGAAAGGGAAATTGAACAGAGCGACGTTGGCTTTACTGTACGAACCACGACGTCAATTTTTCGCGTGTCCATTTCCTTTCTCTCATGTTCACGACGTCGCCACTAGTAAGGACACCAAGAGCCAGGGTAGTCTGTTAAGGGGTCGTCGGCAGGATCGAGCATAGTAAGACAAAGGGAGCGTCCACATTTGCCATTTGTGCCTCTCGCATTTGAGGACGAGTTGGCATAGTCGTAAAAAGGGTGCAAAGGCTGCGTCGATGCATGCTGTATTTATTTTGATACTGTCATTTATTAACCGACATTTTATATACTAGCTTGACTACACGGGGATGTAGAACTTCTTGTAAATCCGCAGCGCGTTGTTCCCGCCTTGTAGCAGCTTGCAAGATGTCGGCTTGTTCCTGCCATGCACATTCTGATTGGTCGTCTCGAAGGTCTTAATCGTGCTGGAGAGCAGGCTTGCCTTGACAATGCAGACAAACCGCCCGGCACATATGCCCGACTTGAAGAATGACTTATGTGTAGCGATGAGCTTGGCACGCTTCAGCCCGGAAAGCAGATCCATTGTTTCTTGTGCGTCCAGTGAAAATGTAATTACTTGATCCTCTAAAGAGAAGACAAACACGGGCTACAGTCAGACGCTGGTTAAAGGGAAGGAAACACACGACGTGCCTGACAACACGATCAACAGCCCACACTTGTCCAGGACGTCTCCTATGCGACATCCATCAGTGCGAGCACCTTGGCCGGCTCCCGATTTGATTCCGAAAATCCTGGAACCAGATCCCGTCGAATGTGTTTCCTGCCCACCACCTATGCCGGATGCGCGACACGATGCGTGTCAGCACAACACCCCACACAACCAATGCCAACGATCACTTACTAGATGGGGGTGTGTAGTTCGCACGGTTCACTGACTGGAAGAAACCTCCTGCTGGTGCGTGACATTTTCGATCCGCGATGTTTTTCTGCCTAGAGGGTCATTAAGTAAAACTTACGTCCCAAGTGCACGGACGTGATCGAGAAACTGGCCTTTCTTCCACCTTCAAATTATCGAATATGACTGGAAGTGTGGGCGGGTACGGCTGCGCATGGCGATCACCATTCTGGTTAGCTGTTGCGCTGTGGGTGCGAGGACGATGCGCCGCACATGTATGTTGGCTTTGTCTGTAGCGACAACGATGAAAAATTCGAGAAAAATTGGCAATAACATACCGTCAAGGTTTTTGGGAGCCGTAAGGCATCCTCTGCTTGAGTATAAGCAATGGTCAAGCAAGACAACCAAGAGTCACATCTGCGAACCCCCGTGGGGCTTCAGGGGCCCTTGTATATCATTTTACGGCCTTCTTCACTCCCTCAACGTCAGCTCCTGATCGCGAAGACGAGTCCCCTGCAGGGAAGACCCCGTCATTCATTTGTAGCACGCATCATCAGTACACTCGGACGAAACATAAGTTGCTGCTCCAGTTGCAACAGATTGGACCTGTTCTCCGTATCCAAAGCAAGTCTGGCTCAACTTATCCAAGTCCCCCGAGGCTGTGAGCATACTGTGTGTAGGGACTAAGTAGGGAACGTTCTCACCTCAGGAATCGCGCGTGTACAAGCGATGACTGAGGTGGTCGGACAAGGTAGCGATCGTATATAACTAGTGGCTCGGAATCAGAAAGGAACGAAGTAGCGTACTATCATGACACTGGTATGAATTAGGTACGAAGCTATATTAGTTGACAGACTAAAGTGTATGGTAATGTGGCGTGCGACGTCGTGGTGTGCTTGCAGGCGCTGGCATTTCCAACATGGATGTCGGCAACACTCGATCGAACCAGGCCGAAAAGTAGACCTTTGTATATGTTCAAGATTAGAGCTCAACGATCAGCGTGATCGGAGCTGGCTCGATGATCGGCTGATCGGAGCGTATAAGGAAATATCTTGTACATACTTACAGATTAGAGGTTTTGTGAACATGTCACCAATGTTTTCTTTGGAGGAGACCCAGGCGACGGAGAAGAGTTCGCCAGCTAAGACCTGTTCGCCCGTATAGTGAAGGATGTGTTTGGTGTGGGGGTGGCCATACATGGTCCTCCGAGACAAGAGGCCCCATCATTGTTGCAGAACAGACGAGTGGAATAAGATGGTACAAGTTGTAAGCCAGATAGCAGTTGATGGAGGAAAATGGCTTTGTGTGCGGCCACTCATGCAGCCACCTCATAATGTGGCTTCAGCTTTCTCCCCCAAAAGGATCAGCGCAATAAACGCCCTGGAGGCAGCAGCAGCCTGGGAGAAAGTATATTGTTGTCGGCAGGGTACGTTTTAGTAGTGACTGTGGCCACTTTGCTCAAAAAGAGCCCTAGGCTGGCTTTCTCGCTGGTTGAATCATTCGACATCTGCTCGAACATGGAGAACATCCCAAACAGATCCAGGTTATCGATATATGTACTCCCACACATCCTGATCTCACATTGGGCCTGGCAAACGACATTGACTTCCACCAGAAAGACATGTACAACGGGGAGCAGGTACCCCACGTAGCACAAGTCAGCAACAGTGGGTCATACGGTTTCGGGATGTGATTGTCCCTGTTTGGGGCCAGTGGTGTTCGAGGACTAGGAGAGAGAACAGCCACTATTGTGTAGTGTTGCCGCGAGTCGATGCGGTCCAAGTTGAGTTGGTAACTCGATGCTAACTCTAACTCGAGAGTTCACACCGGTGCAACTCGGGAGTTCAGTTACAGACGTGAACCAATGGGAAGCCTTCAATTTTGAAGGTTTCCACGCCCCTGGGGGCATTTGCGCGAAACGAATCGGAGCGAGGGAGGGAGGGAGGGGGAGAGACACGACAGGTAGTAGAAGGGATAGAACTGCTGGCATTAGGGTTTGCACTCGCGAGCGGTGCGTGAGAAGAGCACAGCCAATGGGTTTGGCTCCGTCGCGGCGAAGTTGGGGTATTCGTGACTCTTGAAGTCACGTAGAGTTGAAAGGTCGGGTACACGAGCGCAAGTCTGTTTCGGGCGAATGCGACGGGAAGGAAACCGAGCGGTGTAGAGGCATAGAAATGTCGGGAGGAAGTCGTTACAAGTGCAGCTCTGAGAGAAACCATGGGTATATGATGGAGTTCGGTGCCCTGAGTAAGACACCTGTGAGGAGGTAGGGCCGACTAGTGAGATGGAGCGAGTCTAAGAGCGAGAGTTTAGATCAAATATGCGAAGAAAGAGTCTCTAAAGTTTAAGGCAATGAGCGAAAAGCGCGAAACGAGCGTGCGTGCGTGCGGCTGTCTTTGACTTAGACCCATCCGGACGAGCTAGAGGTCGTGAGAGAACAGTAGGGGGAGACACATGGAGAATCCGATACTCGTATTGAACGAGAGTGTGAGCCCCCAAATATGCCGTGTATGGTGTCTAGGGTCGAGTCAAGTAAGGAAGTCACCGAGTTGAAATCTAACAGGGGGTACCGCTGAAGCGGGAAAAAGTGAATACACCATCACGCAACAGCACAGGAGAGCGACGCAGTAGTATATGATCTTGTCATCTTCAGCAAGCCGATCCAGCAAAGCCATAGGTAGCTGCTCTATGAGACGAAGAGTTGAAGCCAGTCAATTAATTTTGACATCAGAGCAGGTCTGTAGAGGCTGCAAGCGTTCAAAGAGTTCAGGAGCAGTATCAGTTGCGTCACCTCTTGAAAGCACCCAGCGTTCTGTATAGTTGTTCCGCAGGTGTGAGGGTAGCGCGGTGGTACATTTTGGGGTGACGTACCTTGCTCGGGTTCAGGAGTCAAGGCCTGGGGTGGATCATCTTCAGGACCAGGTGAAGGGGTCCGTGGTCGAGGACCGGGGTCCGATCTGGTGATCCCCTCCCCCACCAACCTAGAAATAGATGAGTAATACGTCTCCTCAAATCGTGTTGATCAAAGCATACACAAGTACAAGCTCATGCCGGGCGAAGGCTTGGAGTGGAGACGTGGACCTCACCAACACGTTACCGAGTTCGACGGTGATGGAGATGTTACCAAGATCTCCGATGTAGCCATGGCACCCGCCGCCCGTTTGCCCTGCAGACGGTGGATCGGGTCGTCGGGTGGGGGTGAAGTGCCTTGGGCACCGGAGACCTCTAACTCTCGCGCGTCGATGTCGAACCACAGTGTGCTTCGTGTGGGTTAGCCCTCCTCGGAATGCATTTCGTCACGTACCTCTGTAAAGGTGCGCTCGCCGACTACGAGCGCGCGTGCATTCTCGATCACTCTGACGCATCCGCGCCGCTTGGGTCGCTCCGTATCCTTTGATTGAATTCAACCCACGTTCCCTCTGTGGTTTGATAAAAAGCGACCAGAGCAATGAAAAGCTCCACGGCACTCATGAAGGTGGCAATCTGAAATATATATATATATATATACATTATATGCACAGCCAAGTGAGGTGGACTCACCGTATGTCGTGATCCCTTTTCCACGTAGGTCAGTATCTCGTGGACCTCATCATGATTCCGATCGAATACCACTGTCAACAGGTTAAAGAGAGAACGACGTGAGACTTCGCCGAATGCGTAGACGCAGACACACGGCTCGTTGGCACGCCGCTCAGAGGAGGGGCGGGCAGGACAGCCGCCATGGAGGCGGCGTAGTTGGTTGCTCGCCAGCTGTGAACCCCCCACCTCTCCCTCGCTTCCGCTTGCAACTCAGGGACCGGGCTAGGAGGAGCGTTGGCAGAGTCGAGCCCAAACTTGCACATTTGCTACCAGTCGTGACGGTGTTGGAAAGTCGTTCTCCTCGCCAGGTGTTAAAAGAAAGAAAGAAAAAAAACCCCACATAGGAGGACGCGAAGTAGAGAAATAGAAATTGAAAAATGAGTGCAACCAGGAGCACGCAAGCTCAAGCCACACAGCATCAATGCCATGAGCTTCGGCGAGGCGCTACACGCTATGCAGATGCTCAAGTTCACAGCACAGACTGCAAACTTCGGCAGAGCACAACACCGGAAGGTGGGAACGGGAATGGGAATGGGAAGCGAAAAAAGGACGAAGTATACGCGCGTGTCGCACAAGGGCCATGGGTATGACTCAGGACCTCCCCCCCCTCCCTCGCTTCCGCTTCCCGGGGACAGATCTCCAACTGACCACCGGATTGACCTCCTCCATAGGAGAAGGCGCGACGTGCGAGTTGCCAAATGGCAGAGGGGGCAGTCCCTCTAACACCCTCGGAACGCGCGGCACAGAGACCGGCTCCCCTGAGCTTTCAGCGGCCTGGAGGGTGCTCGCGGCTCAGGGGCCTATGGGCCAGGAGAGACGTTGGGCGGAGGTGGAGATGTGACGTAGAGGAATCGAACCAGTTGGCGGCACACTCCCCCCCCTCCATCGCTTCCGCTTCCCGGGGACAGGTCTCCAACTGACCACCGGATTGACCTCCTCCATAGGAGAAGGCGCGACGTGCGAGTTGCCAAATGGCAGAGGGGGCAGTCCCTCTAACACCCTCGGAACGCGCGGCACAGAGACCGGCTCCCCTGAGCTTTCAACGGCCTGGAGGGTGCTCGCAGCTCAGGGGCCTATGGGCCAGGAGAGACGTTGGGCGGAGGTGGTGGAAACATTGGACAAAGAGGGACCAGGCTAAGGTGATGGTAGACATGGGAGTAGCGGGTAGATGTGAGTTGCGGGGAGACGTCAAGATCAGTCAACAACAGAGTCCAATCACGTAGGCATTTGAACCCCGACACTCCGATATGTGGCAAATTTCGTCTCCGCAAATGCATCAGACACGAAAAATATTTGTTTACAATACAGAGTACAAGTACAATGCCAAAGATCCGCAAAGGCATGCAGACACGAAAAATATGTGTTTATCATTATTTCACACATTATATATATATATATTTTTTAATTTTTAATTTCCAGTACACAAACAAAAACAAAAACGACCGGGGTTTGTGGGTGGCCAGTTACAACAGCGGAGAGCAGTATTCCCGTGACATGTGCATTGTGAATACCAGGTCTAAGGAGATAGTGTCCAGGTATTTTTATTACTGTATCCCGAGGGCAGGGTATAACTTCATGCTACTTTTTCCACAACTACAATCATAGTCTATATTCACGTCAACCAATTGCCTTCTCAAGCAGCTTGTGCCGTTTATCAACGTGATCCGAAATCGTCATCAGGAACTCTTCTAAAGAACAGCTAACCACATCACGTAGCCGCTTTAAGACATCACCTTCCATCCTATACTCAGTGTGTATATCGTTACTGGGAATTGCATCAATGACTGGCGCGATCCACGCTAAGGCTGACTTACATGTGGTCAAGTAGTCCGACACGAGCAAAATTCTGTCTTGAGCAAGAGGAAATAGGACAGCTGAGACCTCCTTTCCGTCGAGATCCGGCCTTCCGACGTCTTCGGCTTTGAGAGCCATGCTTAGTAGGGGATGGACCCGACCTGATTGGCGTTACATGGGGAGGTGCATGGTCGGTCTGGACGTTTATTGCTTCATCAAACGAGTTCGCATCCACAGCTAGTGGACCCAACGTGCTAAGATCCTCATCACAGCCTGTTGAACTTGAGTAGAAATATTGATTGGGATATGAACAGCACGCACCTTCAAGATCCATGTCATGGTGTTTTGAATATAGTTCGTGAAACCTAACAAGGGAACACCATGCATGTAGAAGTGTCGTGTAGACCTGAAGCACATCATCCCCAGACCGTTTGGAAATGCGGTCCTGACGGAAGGTTGATACGAGTCCGATAGTGGTTGACAAGTGCTCGGTGGAAACAAAGTCACAGGCAATCTTAATGGCGTTTGTGACGTTGCTGACCTGCGTTTTCGACGTCTTGGATGGTCGCGATACAAGGCAAGCTGCAACTCACCTGATGAGCACATCCCGCAGGGATGAAGACCGCCTCTCCTTCATGTTGGAAAAATGTGTACGGCTTGACGTTATGGTTACGTTCCAGCTCATGCAGCTGGGCAGGGGTAAGATAGGTGTTTTGAGCAAAGACAGGATCCTCAGGTTCGGTATGTGCCCGGAGGACCTTTCTGAGTCGCATCGTATCTTCGGGTGAAAATATGTCCCATCGGGCACCCCCTGGCGATCCGTCGCTCTGCTGGGCCGCAAATACACAGACATTAACTGCGTCAGTGAGATCACAATGGAGTCGCGTTGATCCATGGTGGCCATCACCCTGCTTGGCTGCAAGTGCAAAGTATACCTTAGGGCCTAGACCGCCATTGTCACATTTAGCCCTAAAGTATGAACAGGTACGTCCACCTTTACCTAGGTCTGGTGGTAAGCCCGCGTTGTCTGGAAAATGTGCGGCCAAATTGTCTCTGCCATTGAGACGAGTTAAATTGGGAAATGGTAAGCAATATTCAAACTCTTCGTATAGTTCGGCAAATTTGCCATCTCTGAAAGTGTCTTGAGACGGCCAGTCCTGACAACCACAGCAATAATGGGTCCATTTCGACGACACAAGGCAATGAGGAACGAACCTTAACCTTCAGGACTCGATCATGTGGCCCTCTGGGAGTGTCATACAATCTCAAGATGTCATCGAGTGTGCCCTCCTTAAACACCC
The DNA here is from genome assembly GCA_025769895.1 of Lactarius psammicola. NCBI lineage: Eukaryota > Fungi > Basidiomycota > Agaricomycetes > Russulales > Russulaceae > Lactarius > Lactarius psammicola. The sequence goes on from WTXK01000220.1 coordinate 40,297, forward strand.
CTGACTCGCAATCAATGAGGTCAACGTTCTCTTCTCCAAATGTCTGCATAAAATACGCCGGAGTAAGAAATATCTGCTTCATTGATAAGATGCCTTCGCAGATGACCGGCACGCTGTTGGCCCAGGAAATAGCAAATTCTTTAGAACTAAGCTTCCATGACCGCAGTCGAAGCACATTGCGGCTTTCTGTACTTGATGATGAGGAGACACAAAATCAGCAGGTGTCCAATCCAAGGTAGAGGCTAGATACCTCGGCAAGGGCGCAAGAGACATAGATGGTGGAGAAGACGCAGAAAAGGTCGCAGAAAAGGTGCCCATCTGCTCAAGGAGTGTTTGAATGTCCTCGGCACGAAATCGAGAGACGGGTACGAGGAGATCCTGCTCGTGGGTGGGGTTTTCATCGATAGAGCAATGTGGCAACTAATGCGAGGGATCATGATAACAACATATGTAGATCAGACTGGCAAAAATAGAAAGTACTAACTGTCCTCTCCCCGTATAGACACTCTCCACAAACCTCAAACCCACAAGAGCGGCAGAATCGTGCCCGTGAAAAGAGATCTGAAAAGCACACATCTAAATAGCTGAATGAGGAAGGATGGGAGACGTGAGAGCCTATATATAGTCTTACCGCATAGCGCTCTTTCACTGGGATCAAGAGGGTGATGCATGCTTGCAATGTTAGAAGTGATATGCAAGTATTCATCGCGGAGTACGGGTTCAAGGACGGAGACGAGGGCAGACTCAAATACAACAATGAGAAATAGGAAACTTCAACTTGGCAAGGGACTCACCATCTTCGCACGGATGGACTTCAGGCTGTCCTTTTGATCCATCCTTTGCCGGTACTTTGGAGGTCCAGTTGACCCCTTGAAATCGAATTCCACACTCCCCATGCCATTATGCAAGCGTTTATCTGCCAAAGGGAGCATTAGACACGGTAGGATTTTCACCAATAATGGGGATTGACGAGTGAACGCACCCTGAAAGCGACACTCGTCGCTATTTCTGACACAGTCAAAACAGCGGGGGAGTTGTTGTTGGCCTTTTCGCAGTTTCGTCGGACAAGGGGTCATCTGACGGATAAATTGTCCTTTAGTAATTTTCGGCATGGAACAAATGTTGGGAGAAAAGAGTATCCGGAAGTACCCGAGCAAGGTGATATAGACCTTGCCCACTCCGCTCCCGGGATCGCTATGTTGATATCAAAGACCATATCAATATATTTGAGAATATGATTACAGACACATGAATCGGTCCCGATGACAATGGGCTCCCCCTTGCGCAGAAATGTGCAGAACCTCGGCCTCACCAAGGGGCACCTCTGTCACACCAAGGGTTTTCTCATCGTCGTATCTTGGCGCGCGGGCCGATCTTCTGGCAGTGAGCGCACATAGATTGGAAGCCTTTTTAGTGAAGTTTGAGATCTGAGGGGGTGAGCGACCTAGGTCTATTCCAGTCCGCCTCGCTCTCTTCAATATCCTCAATGAAAAAGTTATCTGTACGCCGTTAGAAAATACCGTTTCACCGGTGTCAATGAATTGAAGCACCTAAATAGATCAGAGTCATGTAAGGCCCACACAGCTTTTCAGACATCTCACGCTAAAGTCAGCCATATTGCAGGAGGGCGTTCAGGGCGAAGGCGAAGGGCTGTCTAAAGAAAATCCACAGTTAGCCACTTAGTTGGGGTGGCGACTTTGCCTCACAGAGATGCGTGGGTCCACACGTGGAGTGGCCTCGTTGTGGGGTGTCCCCTGTAAACGGCACAGCAACCCAGCATTGCTGGTTGTATTATCGCGCGATAAGTGCCCGGGCAAGCTTTACTTCGTTTCTTGGCATCCTTAATTTATCTACCCTAAATACAAGTCGTGTCTACGCTGATGGTAATCCCATAGGCGATATGAGCGTAGAGGCGAGCGCAGAGGCGAGCGGAGGAGATGGAGGGAAAAAGAGAACTCAAAAGTGCTCGAAGATGGTAATATAGTGTACCACTTCGCTCCCGTCCCAAAGAGGCACGTGCCTCTGGGCTGTTCATAGGAAGCACTGGCCCGGGCCGACCGTAGTCCCAGAGAGTTTGTGACTTTGCTCACTTCTGTGTGACAATGGGCTGTTGTAACGCTAGAATGTAACTACGGCGCTTAAATACACCCGTGTACTCTTGGCGCTTACAAGTCGAGTGACTCGTTTGCCGCCTTTTGGAGAAGCTGTAGGGAAATAACTGGTGGCTACAAATCAATCAATACAATAAGTTTGCTGCCACAAACGCGCAGTTCCAAATACGTTTCAATTTCTCTTGCCGTTAGCTGTCCTTACAAGTCCTAATTAAACGTCCGTCTTACTCTTCCTCTGTACTCTCTATCGATCTTCTGCCATCACACCAATGTGCACACATGTTTCAATCTCAGTTCTTTGCGTTTCCAAGACTTGGATGATTGCAATGGTCACGTGGCACGTTTTAGGAACGTTTGCAACGATCACATGCCACATTGGGGACGGTCGCGGAGTGGCACGGTATATCAGCATGTTCGGGTACGTCCGAACACTGTTTCTATCGTTTTCCTCGGGCTTCTTTGTGGACGCACGTTTCGTCCTTATGCGTTCTTCATATCGGTGTGCACCTGCCATTACCTCAACTGCCTCTGTCACGGACCCTCTCCGCAACCGCTACGATGGGGACGTACACGGCGCGTTGTTCCTCCACCTCCACGTCGGCGGTAACTTGCGGGAACAGTTTTCTCTCAGCGGGCGTACGTTCCAGTTCGTCGCTCATTCCAGCAGGGCTCTCGAGCATTTTGTTTCGTCCATGGCACACTTCCGCAACCCAAGGGGAGCTGTTGACAATTGCTTCGCACGCCGTTCAAGTACGCGGAGAAGATCGCTCATGTACATACTGCCAAGGATCCTAGCATGAAGATCCGTCGTGCCCATTGAGAAGAGCAGCTACAGTTACGCCCTCACACGGACGGCGTCGGCACCATGTCTCCGGAGGTGGCTATCATGCGCGTCCGGGCCTGTGAATCCCTACTAGCGTCTTCACTCCGTGCCTCACTCGTACTGTTTTTTTCTCGCATGTCCGTACTAACTGTTTTTTCCCTCATGATGTACAATCAAAATACCATCGATGTTTGCATGTTGGAAATAATTTCGTCTCTTTCGGGACATAGGGGTTGCTTTCGCTTTCTCCATCTTAACTCCTCGGCAAATTGCTCAGCGAGTTCGCCATTCTGATGAGGAAGTGGTCTTCTCTGTGGGATTTCAGCCACCTGTTCTGGCGGGAATTGAAAAGGTAACGTGACTTATATTTTTTTACCGTTTGTTTTCCGTGTGCGGCTTAACGTCATCTGCGCGTCATTCCCAGGGCCACCTCTCATGCCGCGTGCACGATGAGTTCACCAACAGAGAGGACGTGTCTCCGAACATCAGCGTTCAAGGTTAAATTATGACAGCAGTTCGATCTCTCGGGTCTATTTCCACCTACAACATTCTCTTAGGCCATTCTCATGTCACATGCATGACGACTTTATCAACACAGACGAACCGAACTGCCTCCCAATGTCACCGTTCGACGATGTCTCCAGCATCTATTGTACGACGACGGCTGGATTTTTTGGGATGTATAGATGCAAGGACTGAGTACTGATGTCTGACGACGTTTTATGATGATATTACACGGCTAATCATACAAATGTCCTATCGTTATTTTCCCCCTCTGTATGTATCCTGATCACAATTTCATTTTTCCCTGCGCATTCCTGTTTGCTACCGACCTCCGTCTTCGCGTTCGGATGCTGTGTACACGACGACCTCACCAACACAGATAAAGTGTCCTATACTGACATGCATTAGGTTGCTGCCCGTCGGCCACCCCGACGACGTGAACACCGTCCTCCTGCTCCCACATCTCTACCAGCTGCTATTCCGAGCAACGAAGACATCTACATTGTTGCTCGTTTCCCGCACGTGACTGAATTCACATTCTCGTCTCATTTTCTTTTTCCTACATAGGAAATTCGCGTCCCCCCGCATTCCCTTGGTCTATTTAACCAATTCTGCACATAGTTTCATCAGATGAATACGGAGATTGCTGTCTACATGGAAAAGTTGTCACTCCATTTGTCGAGTACCTGTCTGGTGATTTGAGTTATCTTTAATGACGACACCGTCTCTAAAGAATTTTGTCCCAACATTCACCGGTACAATAAAGCGTTCGCTTTTACTTCCACTGGGCTCCTCTCAAAAGTCCATCCATGGCTCCTTCGTTCATAACGTGTATTCTTGTTTTTGGCGGCGAGCCGTTCGACGAGCGAACCAAGGTGATGGAAGAAACTATGGCGAGTCACCTAGAGAGATATGTTGTGCTTAAGAGAGTGAATCTCCTTGCTGAACTCGGTCTTCCTTGGTGAGGATGAAGTCACACCGAGTGTGTGATTCACCTTCCAGATCACACGCCCAAAAGTGTGATTTCCCTTTGGGACCTTTGCCTGATCTTTTCAGATTTCGCTTCACTTCATTTTGTTTTGCTTCGTTTTGCTTCGTTGCCGTCTTCCCTCCCTTAGCTTAGCTTAGCTTAGCTTAGCTTAGCTACGTTTTCCTTCTGTACTTAAACCAATTCATTTCGTGCTGAACAAATGATAGATGAAAGGGAGCGCTCGTGGCGCCCCTGTTCTCCCCTCTTTCAAACCTTCGCGCGTGAATTCAGCTCGAGTCAGGCCCAAATGAGGGCACTTGAAAATGAATGAATTTACTCGACGTTGTCTCGCATCTCCCGCGTTAGAACACTGGAAGTTTTACTTGACCTACATTTGGTATGTTGAAAGGCTCGACATTACTAGGATAGGCTATGCTACATTACACTGATGTACGTATGATTCATTAACAGACGGTAGCCTACCTCAACAAGGACCATATGAAAGTTGGCACGGTTGGTACGTTTTGTGAAGCAAAAGAAAGGGAGTCAACCCTCCGTCGTGACGTCATCCCCGGGGGCGGGGGACACCACTGTTGATTGAGAGGCGTTGGTGGTGCTTCCTGCACGCGCAATGGGGTTGGTGTTCGTTTTTGCCAGAGGGTCGTGCTTCTTCCTCCTGCCTTTTAGTTGGAGCTCACAATGGAGCTGGGGAAGCGTTCGGGAGCCACGCAGGTCCTCCAGCTCGCGAATGGTTTGCAGTGCCGTCCTGCCATTCGCCACGCTCGCCTCAATGCACCTGACAAAAAACTGGTACTGGGACCACCTTTTTCGTGCCTGGTGTGAGAGGCGTGAGTCGTGCCGTCGATCTCGCGGTGTCAGTGCGAACGACATACATTCCCGTCGTTCCGGGGCCGCCACGCCGGGAGGTGACCCTTCTTTGAGCGTGTGTCCTGGTGGCAGCCCCACCGTGCGTCCACAAGTTGCAACGAGGGCCGTTGTCCGACCCCCTCGATCATTGCACCCTCATCCCAGGATTTCCAAAGGGCCAGGACGTTGGGATACTCACCAAGATTCCCTGGCCCCCAGCAATCCCGCAAGAGAGCGGGCTCAGTGACACGTTCGAAGATTGCATGCCACCCACAGGTCGCCGGGGTGAACGTTGGATAAGAGGCTTGAGGCCCGTTGACCCCATCGCAGAACGCAGCCGCAGAGGGGAGGATGATGTCGAATGGGGCTGGAGGAGCCGTCGGTCCCGGAGAGAGCCTCAGAACTCGGAAACAACGGTTCTGGGCATTGATTGCAACGACACTGAGGTTGTTTTGGGCCGGCCTGGGCACGATGGGCACGTCGACAACAGGGTGAAGTGGGGTCCCGTCATGCACAGGGCCAGCGGCGGGAGGTGCCATGGGACTGGGGTGCCAGGTCCGGGAGCGACCACCGCAAGCTATTCTTGTGGGCGGGCGCTGTCTCCTGCCGAGGTCGCATGGTGCCCACAATGTGTGCATGGCGGAGGCGGCAGTGATGGGGTGGGGCACAATCCATGGGCCACCGGAGGCTCTTCCTCTCTCTCCAAAGTCAAGCTGTGAGTGGCCGGCGCGGGTGAATCTGGTGCACCCACACCTGATCGTTTGTGTGATGGAGAGAGGGGGTCGGTACGGTGCGTGATGACATTGAGCTGTGCTGTCTGTACACGCAGCGCAGTCTCAAACTCCTTTTGTCGTGCTGCGATGGACATGAAGGCTGTCTGCGTGTTGGCTTCGGAAAATGTGGAGGCAATGGCGGCCTCTTCTTCAAGCTCACATGCCGTGCCCGAGACAAGGCCTGGCCAGGCGTTGAGGAAATGCTTTGCGCCAGGGCACGTGAAGACCTTCATGCGGCGGAAGAGGCTGCACTCTGGGAAGCGTTCGTGAATCGCAGCACACACCTGGAGGGAGGGCCAGGGAACGAGACAGACCGCCGCAATAAGCTGACAGTCAGTCATGCAAAGAGAGTGAGACGTGGCACGCACCCGCCAGAAAAGGGGGCGGAGCTGCTGAAGCAGCTCAAGGAAGTTGACAACCCTTGGTTCACCCGTGACCCAGCTTTCAGGTTTGCGAGTGTGCTCTCCACGAAGGGGAAGAGCATCGTCTGAAGCTCACTCGGTACGGGAATTCTGGCCCACGGAACATGGTAGGCCTCGCCAACGTAGAAGCCCGCAAGGGCGACAACGGCCTGGAGGTGGGTGCTCAGAAGCACTGGTCGTTTCTTCAACACGAGCACCCCACTTACCGACTTGTAAATCTTGGCCGCGTACACCTCGCGACGTGTGTTGCTCGCCCAATGGCCAATGCCATCGATCTCGTCCATCGTCACACTGGAAAGGGGTGGATGTTGAGGTGCGGGAGCCTCTGTTGGGAGGCCCATACGTACCCCATTTCCTCGAGGACCGTGGGCATCGTGCGACGCGCAAGATGGAGCTTCTTCGACTTGATCGTTGTGGCCTCGAGAAAGGTCGTGTACATTTTGCGGAGGGTGTCGGGGCTGCATGGTCTTCCGACCGTCTTGCCAAACATCAGCCTGATCTACAGAAAACCGTTGTAAGTGGGCCAGAGGGGAGGCAGGGGAAATGAGAACGCGGCCCACCATCCGCCATGTCGATGGGCAAGACCAATCCCATCCAGGGGTCTTCGCACACAAGCCCTCCTGGTCGAAGACGAAGTGGAGGAGAATGGCGAGTGCGCCAATCGAGCATCGCAGGGGCTCGCGATGGGGAAGGACGAAGTTGTATTCGGGCTCCCGTTTCTGAAACGCAAACATGAGCCGATCTGGGCTCAGGACCAGATCAGGCCACACTCGGGGAGGGGATCACGCACCCCAGGTTTCGGGACTTTCGTCTCGTGATAGAGCGAGAGGACGTCGAAAAGATAGCGGCCCACGCCAGGCCGGCGACCGTTGATGGGCATGTGCTCTGGGACACAGAGCTGGTACGGCTGGAGGCAGCTCAGCAGCAGATTGACCAGCTCGTCGCCACGGTTCAGCGTGGTGCACTGCCACGTCCAGCTTAAGTGGGCCTTGATAATTGAAGGCACTGACATCGCCATCAAAATCAGCGTGTGGTCCAAACTGCAGGGAAGAAGAGATGTGGGCACACATTGATCCAGCCGGTCGAAGATGGACCTTGTGACTTGTTCGAAGTGCTCTGGGAAGAGCTGGGAGTCCAGGATCGTGTTTTCGCTCACATCAAAGTCCACGTCCCTGTGAGAAAAAAGAGAACAAAAATCGGGGGTCAGCAAGGCCCACTGAGCCTGCATTCGGTCCAGGGATAGGCCCTCGTACTCGAACTGCAGGCGCTGTGCTTCCACCATGAGGGCCCTGTAGAACTCAGAGCTGCGGTTGAACGACGCCGGGCGGCTGGCATCGAGCGTTCGATCGTCGTCGACCTGACGACGCCGGACACGGCCCAGCATTGTCATCACCTTCTTGAGGGAGGCCTGCCAGTGATCAGGGGGTTTCACGAGCTCGGCTCAGCAGCTCGGCGGATCAGCACAACGTCTACACTCACAGACGAGAGCCGCTGGCTGTTGTCTTGATCCTGGCCCGTTGTCGTCAGGAGCCGTCGTGTGGCCGCGTACTTGAGGTATGCCATCGAGTGGTTTGCAACGATGACATCGGGGATAACCCCTGCTGCGATCGCACTGGGGACCCATTTCTGTCAAAAGCGAAATGTCAGGCCCCATGTCCAGTAAATGTGCGGACGCAGGTGGGCTCACCTTCCAGAGGGAGAGCACGCTCTTCTCGGTCTGGCGCCCACTCTTTCGCCGGGCTTGCAGGATATAGTCATCGATCTGCACACGGAACGCCGGTCAATAGGTGGTGCCATCACGGACTTTCCTGGGCACGCCACACTCACCCAGGCCTTGGCAGACAAGACTGTGCGATAACAGACAGGGGGTGTCAGAGAAATGGGGTTGCAGGGATGTAGTCGTCGAGACAGACGAACCTGGTGGCATTTCGACATCCATTGCAGTGGTATCACCACCTCTGTCATTGTCACCTTCACCGTCTTCATCTTCATCTCCGTCGCTGCTGTTGTTGCCATTGCCGTTGCCGCCGCCGCCGCCGCCATTGTCTTCGCCCCCGTCTTCACCACGTGCTGCACTTTCGAACGACTCTTGCAGCTCACGTGCACCCTTTTCGGCGAGCTCAGGGCTAGGCGTGAGATCCCGCTCGTGGTTGTTTTGAGAGGCGGTGCTTTCGATTTGCATCAGCACGGGGTGACAGGGGGTGGAAGAAGGTACTACCCTCGCACCCGAGGTGGTGTCGTGCTCTTCGAGGCGCGCGATCAGCGCCCCCTTGTTGCCTCCAACTCTGAGGCCCCTCTTCCGGCAAGCGTCCTTTAATGGCGCGACAGAGAGCTGGGAGCTGAGGAATGAGGAGGGCTGGGTCAGAAAATGGGGCAGGCCCGTAGCACAGCCGGCCTCAACCCACTATGTAGTAGTAGTAGTAGTAGTAGTAGTAGTAGTAGTAGTAGATCGTGCGCCATCATCTGTTGAAGGGGTGTGTCAGCGAGGGAAGTGCGATGAGAAGGTGCAAACGTCGATCACTCACTGCCTGAGATACGAGACCTCCTCTGAGTTCGGGCAGGGCCAGAGGCAGGCTCCCTGGCCGCAACTTCCTCGCGAGCTTGGCCTGAGGAGGGGGATGGAACATGGTGGTATTAACCAACCGTCGTGCACGCAGGCGGGAGAAAGCGGACTTAGGGGTGCGATGTTGCCATAACCGCTTCCAATTGTGGAAGGAGGCACCGGCGCTGGCTGATTGGCCGACCTGGATGACAGTCGGAGGAGGGCGGGGTCGATGATGGCAGCAGTGTGGTTCCCGAAAGACATGGCCAGCTGCACCTGGGTGGATGTGAGGTGTTGGTGACGCAGTGCGAGGATTCCTGCTGCTACCCCACCGGACTCAAGTCTGACTGACAAAGAAAAAGTTCCCCCGGACCAGTAAGTGTTGCCACAGCTTGGCTCAGCTCGGCTCGGCTCAGCTAGGCATGGCTCGACCAAAACGGGACGGGCCGAGCCGAGCCACTCCCAAATAAGCCAGCTCGAGCCAAGCTCAGCTGGCTGAGCCTGGCTCGAGCCGACTGTAAGACGAATAAGGAAAGTCAGCCATATATGGTATCCAGGGCTGATTCCGGGCTGAGTCAGTGAGTTCTACTGAGAGTCGAGACTCGAGACTCGAGCAAATGGAAATCGTTCATGAAATGTAACTAAGTGCAACACTGGATAACTGGATGACTTCCCGTAGGAATCTGGAGTCCCAAATATTTTTCAAATTCATTTGATGGCAATTTAAAATCCGTGTGCTCCAAATTCTGGAGACCCGTAACTCTGCTGCACCAAGTCTGGAGTCGTAAATTCGGGTTAAGTAATCAAACCCCGACAACTGAGCACGCTGCATTGGGAAAGACACCCAATTTATTGTTCTTCTGCATCCAGTTCACATTCAACAACACCGGAATATACCAAGACCAAAATGAAGCTGCTGCTGCAAGGTTGTTTGCCGTTGTGACTACATCAATTCCTACAGCTCGTGAAGCACAGAACGAGAATTAGTTGCAAGAAGCGCGGTGTGTGGGAACCCAACCCACCGTTGAAGAAATCAGGAATCCAGATGTCCACACCGACATGTTCAGCGAGGTGGTCTGCAACGATCCTCGGATTCGGCAAGGCAAGACCAAATATGTCAGTGAGCAGAATAATTGCCTTGGTCGGCTGAGTGGAGTCACCCCGTGCAGGGGTAAAGTAGTCGGGACCAATCATGGAGCCCTTTGGCTCACCCGGGACTCGCGGGTCATGGGCAATACTGTACCTGATTCGGAGGACGGAGAACTAACTTGATTTATGGTTTTATTTATTTATTAAAAAAACTTAACCTAGTGTCGAGTTGCGCCTCCTTGGGACATGACCAGATGACCTCTTCATTCAGAACGTTTACGTGGCTATCGAACAGGAACCGAATTACTCTACTGTACGGATGTGATATCCACTGCTCATGATGCATGAGGCCTAGGGAGTGTTATTGATATTATATTAAACCAGCTTTACGGGTGTCGCGGCTTGACTACACCATATTTGGACTGACGTTAGCCCCGCGCTGCGTCGATGAGATGGGTGTACCTTGAGGTGTACAGTCACTAGCTAGTACTGTTCTAGACCCTCGTGCGTCGTCCAGTCACCTCGTGTATCTACCCGCCCGAACCTTCTTTCGGTCTTTTTCACAAGCACATACATTTAGACAAGTGTTTTCTGATTGATGAGCCGGAATGCCCCCCCCCTGGAAACAGGGCGCGCTCAGGTTTATTATGTAAATTTGGCAGCTCGATTTTCTCGTGTGCTTCAGCACGGACTTCAGGTACTTCGACCGACAAGCCAGTAGGCGGGGTTCCCTGAAAAGACATCTGTCCAGGAGGTGACGCCTCCTCATCGACAGTATCGCGAACGCCGTTACTACTATGCGCGCGCACGTTGACGTTGACATCATCATCGGTAATAAATACCTCGGTGCAGCGCTGGAACTGAGGAAAGAATTTGAGGGTCTGTCCCATCCGGGCCAGAATAAATTAAAAAAGTGATTGAGTCCAAGAATGAAAATGGAAAAAGCCGTTCGGGAATTTGCATCAGAAAAGAATGCGAAAAAAGAATGATAATGGCCTGCCAGAAAAAAAAAGAGCAAGGAGTTGTTTTTATTCGTTCTCTGTCTCGAGTGACCACATACGTATCTTGTTCGTTACAATATGGCAAAAAGAAATACACTATACTTGCCAAAGGGAATAACTCCTGAGTCAGTTGGCAAGTCGGTTGGTCTTATCTCGTAGCAACTTGGCCAATTCCACATCATATCCGACACATTTTATCACTTCGAAACCGAATTTCTGTGCATGACCAAGCTGTCAGCCTAACAATCGGAACTCTGCATCAAGATAGAGAACACACCTCCGCACCAGAATTGAAACTATCGGGGAGTGTAAATTTCTCCATTGCCACAGACCCATCATGGCACTTTCCAAGCCACTCCCGAATCTCAGCATGAGATGGTTCGGAATCGTGTTTCTTGCGTAAAGTACACCGCGCATGAAGATCACGAGCTTCCCACCTCCAAAGGCACTTCAACCACTGGGTACGGCACTGCGCGATATTGCTGTGGCTCAAAGGACCAGACAAGGATGCGGAAAAATTGCTCACCTGGGATGGCAGTGCATGCCACTCGTCAATTTGGACCTCCATGTCGGGTGTATTGACCTTGGTGTAGATGCCACAGTACTGGAGCTTGGTCCTTTTCTGTGGTGATGGGTCGACAAGTACGTGGAATGTCTCCTTGGATTCCTCGAGTAGTATCGCATCCGGAGGAAAGAGTATCACTCCTGGCTCCCCAACATGCCTCGGTGCGAATGGTTGTATCACAATGTTAGTGCAGATAATGCTTCCCATGTATGCTGGGACCTTTCTAGTCATTGGCCGCTCGGCATACGGATATGCTCCAAACGCCCTGGAAAAAACTAGCCAGGGTATGTTGGGAGTATTTCTCGCCCATGCAGCCTCCTGTGGCGTCAGCTGGTGATTGCGGAGTCCTGCTGCACTGAAAAGTGCGGTGCGGTTACGAGGGCTGTTGTCGACACACAAGGTGGCGATGGTGCCAACAAACAGCTCCCTATTTTCCGGCCTGGGATCGCTGTAGCGCACTCTCCTGGGCGGTACCAGCTCTGCCAGTGGGGGCGCCGATGTTCTGCTAGACGGGTAGGATCTCTGAGCTATCCAAATACATGGTGTAGTAAAGACAGACCCTTGGTGGTGCTCACGATCGTCATCCGAGTCGTCCCGTCGTGCCATGTGGCTGGCCCGGGGCGGCACATGCTGTCGCTGAAGGGCTGGGCCTGAGGTTGTGGTAGGTGCAGAATGGGACGAGGAGCTGCCGGCGGGTTGCCCGCTTTCAGGTTGAGCCACTGATTGACCCATACCGCCACCGGGTTGCCCGAGGAATTGCTCTAACAGTTTTCGGTATTCCTCAGACTGCCAGGCTGCGCTGCGCCTCTCTATCTCGAGCATTCAGTAGCGTAGATCCTATTTTCGTCTGGTCAGAGCGATGCCCTCGTGCGATTTCATACCTACATCTTGAACACCTCCTGCTGGCATGGCCGAGGTCGCGGGGGATCAGGAAATCCGATACGAGTCTCTGGGACTCCTTCCCGAATCGATGCTCCGCGTAAGAGACTATCATTACTCCTCACGTGTTTCTTCCCACACCCAACTTCCTTTTATATCCTAACTTTGCGTCTCGTTACGGTGCGTATGTGTGCGACGATCGCGCGCACTGTGTGCAAAGCAGAGTTTTCGGTCAAATAAAACCCATAGGAAACTCTGTGGAGTGTTAACCACTTATCGAATTAATATTCCTTGAAAAACTTTGAAAAAAAAAGTTTAAGTTTAAATTTTGGCTGATCGTCCACCGAAAAAAAAAGTTTGCTCTCACAGATCACATGATCAGCCGGAACAATAGAAGTCTATTGTTCCGGCTGATCATGTGATCTGTGAGAGCGGGAAGAGTTTAACATTGTTTTTCGGGTGGATGATTGGCCCAAATTTAAACTTAAAACTTTTTTTTCAAAGTTTTTCAAGAAAATAAATTTTGATAAGTGGTTAACACTCCACAGAGCTTCCTATGGGTTTTATTTGACCGAAAACTCTGCTTTGCATGCAGTGATCGGCGGTTGATCGTCGCATTCGATCAACGATCCACGGCGATTCTATGCACCCCTTTTTTCTTTAATTTGGCCATCGAATCACCCTTTACCTTCTGTCATGTGACCCTCATCTCGATCTCGGCCTAATGTAGCCTAGCCCTAGCCCACATTAATTCAGATTGTATCTTGAGAACGCAAAAATCCGACCAAATGAGTTGGACACAATTGGCGTTTTTGCGCTCCCCCTCCCGGCCCCTCCGTCACTTTGGCTCACCCGGGACTCGCGGGTCATGGCCCGTAGTGTTGCCACAGCTTGGCTCAGCTCGGCTCGGCTCAGCTAGGCATGGCTCGACCAAAACGGGACGGGCCGAGCCGAGCCACTCCCAAATAAGCCAGCTCGAGCCAAGCTCAGCTGGCTCGAGCCGACTGTAAGACGAATAAGGAAAGTCAGCCATATATGGTATCCAGGGCTGATTCCGGGCTGAGTCAGTGGGTCTACTGAGAGTCGGGACTCAAGCAAATAGAAATCGTTGTAACTTAGTCTAGTGAAATGTAGTTGCACTGGCAGTCTAGCTTGTCTGGCTTCAAAGACTTCAAGACCTTCAAGCTTCAAGCTTCAAGTATCTCTGCCTGAGTCTAAGATCTAGTCTGAGCATTCCCTCACGCTCTCGCGTGTCCTCGGACCTCGGCCTGCTTCCATCGTCCTCAGCTCTCTACCTCGCCGCATCCCCCTCGCTAGTAGAGTTGCGACTGCGTTGCCGTCTGCCCACAGTGGTCTGCTGTCTGCGCGTCGTCTGCGCGTCGTCCGCGTCGTCCGCCCGCTGACTGCTTGCTGTCTGTGCGCTGCCTGCCGCTGCCGCTGCTCGGCGCCCTTGCTGCTGCCCTCCCCCTCCCCCTCTTGGCCCCGCTCGCTATCCCACCACCAACCAAGCCCCTCGGCCACTCGGACCCTTTCACCCTCGTTGTCTCGCCGCCTCGGACCCCCCCACTCTCCCTTGTGTGCACTGTGTCGGCCCCACGGACCCCCTACGGACTCGCTCGCTCGCCGCCTTGCCGCCTTGCCGCCTCGTCTCCCCCCGTCTCCTTCATGCGCGTCATGTCGGCCCCGGACCTCTCACCTCTCGTCTTCTCCCTCGCGCCCGCCCTCTCGGACCCCCCTTGAACGCCTCCTCTCCCTCTCGGCGCCTTGGACCCGCTTCTCTCCCTCTCCCTCGTCACACGTGCTATCTGGGCCCCTCGGACCCCGCTCGGACCCCGCCACTTCCTTGCCCGCGCCGTCTGGACCCCTCGGACCCAGCTTGGATCCCCCACCTCCCTCGCCCATGCACCATCCCGCCGCCCCTGTACCCTCTCGGCACCCTGTCACTGCCCTCTCCCTCTCCCTCGCCGTCGTGCCCCCTCGGACCCCCCTCGGACCACCCCAGGACCCTCTCGGGCCCTTCCCTTTCCCTCACCCGGGCTGTCTGGCCCTCCCCACTGCCGCTGCGCCTCCTCGGACCGCCCCAGAACCCCTCTCGGACCCCTCCCCCTCCTCCTCCCCCTCTCCTTCCTCTCCCTCGCCGTCGCGCCCCCTCGGACCACCCTCGGACCACCCCAGGACCCTCTCGGGCCCTTCCCTCTCCCTCGCCCGGGCTGTCTGGCCCTCCCCACTGCCGCCGCGCCTCCTCGGACCGCCCCAGAACCCCCTCGGACCCCTCCCCCTCCCCCTCCCCCTCTCCTCCCTCTCCCTCGCCGTCGTGCCCCCCTCGGACCACCCCAGGACCCCCTCGGGCCCTTCCCTTTTCCTCGCCCGGGCTGTCTGGCCCTCCCCACTGCCGCCGCGCCTCCTCGGACCGCCCCAGGACCGCCTCGGACCCCTCCCCCTCCCCCCTCCCCCCTCCCCTCCCTCTCCCTCGCCGTCGCACTGCCTCGGACCCGCCTCGGACCACCCCAGGATCCCCTCGGATCCCTCCCTTTCTCTCACCCGGGCCATCTGGCCTTGCCACTGCCACGGCGCCCCCTCGGACCACCCCAGGACCCCTTCTCTCTCCCTCGCCCGGGCTGTCTGGCCCTCCCCACTGCCGCCGCGCCTCCTCGGACCGCCCCAGAACCCCCTCGGACCCCTCCCCCTCCCCCTCCCCCTCTCCTCCCTCTCCCTCGCCGTCGCGCCCCCTCGGACCACCCTCGGACCACCCCAGGACCCTCTCGGGCCCTTCCCTCTCCCTCGCCTGGGCTATCTGGCCCTCGTCACTGCCGCCGCGCCTCCTCGGACCGCCCCAGGACCGCCTCGGACCCCTCCTCCTCCTCCTCCTCCCCTCCCTCTCCCTCGCCGTCGCGCCCCCTCGGACCCCCCTCGGACCTCTCCCTCTCCCTCTCCCTCACCATCATGCCCCCTCGGACCCCTCCCTATCCCTCGCCTGGGCCGCCTGGCCTTGCCACTGCCACGGCGCCCCCTCGGACCACCCCAGGATCCCCTCGGATCCCTTCCTTTCTCTCGCCCGGGCCGTCTGGCCCTGCCACTGCCACGGCGCCCCCTCGGACTACCCTAGGGCCCCCTCGGCCCCCTCCCTCACCCTCGCTCGGGCCATCTGGCCTCGCCGCCATCGCCGCGCCTCTTCGGACCCCCTGGAGCCCTCCTGGGGCCCTCCCTCTCCCTCGCTCGGGCCATCTGGCCTCGCCGCCGCCCCCCGCGCCTTCTCGGACCGCCCGGGACCATCCTGGGGCCCTCCCTCCCCCTCGCTCGGGCCGTCTGGCCTCGCCGCCGCCCCCGCGCCTTCTCGGACCGCCCCGGGACCCTCCTGGGGCCCTCCCTCCCCCTCGCTCGGGCCGTCTGGCCTCGCCACCGCCCCCGCGCCTTCTCGGACCGCCTCGGGACCCTCCTGGGGCCCTCCCTCCCCCTCGCTCGGGCCGTCTGGCCTCGCCGCCGCCCCCCGCGCCTTCTCGGACCGCCTCGGGACCCTCCTGGGGCCCTCCCTCCCCCTCGCTCGGGCCGTCTGGCCTCGCCGCCGCCCCCGCGCCTTCTCGGACCGCCTCGGGACCCTCCTGGGGCCCTCCCTCCCCCTCGCTCGGGCCGTCTGGCCTCGCGTCGCCTCGGCACCTCCTCGGACGCCCCTGGTCCCCCACCCCCTGCCTCTCCTGACCAGCTGGCCTTGCTGCTGCGCCTCCTTGGACACCTTTCTCCCCCTTTCTCTTTGCCTTCCCCCCCCCCTCTCTGGCCATTCCAAGTGAGTCACAGAAGCCCTTTATATATTCCTAGGTACAAATACATGTATATAGCCTTTTCCAAATAGATTTTTTTTGCACTACTCATCCTGTACATTTAAGTCCTTGAGATAATTCCTCAAGTCCTCAACTGGTATGTCTGCTGCCTCCAGCTCTTCCACTTCATCCTGTTCCTTTAGCCCTTCAGTGAAATTGAGTTCTTTCTTATGTTTGGCCTGGAACTTGAGTATTTGTGTGGCCTCCATGATGTTTGGCTTGAGGCGGTTCCTTCTGGCTCTAGTTGTCTCCTTGCTTGCTGAGAAGACACGCTCACATGGTACTGAAGTAGCTTGAATGGGAATTATGTTGATGGCAAGCTGGAAGAGTGTTGGCCACTTCTTCTGGTGTTCCTGCCATTATAACTACTGTTAGTACTCCTCAATAAAATGGTCCATTCCTACACACCTCCCAGAACTGAATAATGTTGGCACTTTTGGTTGGGGCTGCTAGATAGTCATCAACTTCACCCTCTAAGGTATCAGCCTGTGATCTATAGGCAGGCATTGGGCCAACACCAAGTCTTGCCAAAGCAGCCTGCATACTACCAGATGATTCAGGGGGTGGAGTGGGTGTGGCTGATCTAGTAGGGGCACTAGGTGGACTGTATAAAGGCCTAAGCTACTCAAGATTTTAGTTTTAAAGTGGCTTAATAAAATTGAGGGCACTTACTGCTTGGAAGAGGTAATCCATCACTCTGTCTGTCACATGTGATGGGTAATTCCTCTTGACCCACTCAAGCTTTAACACAGGGTTAATAACTGTTCACATGGCATGAGAAAATTATGCAGCTTATTAAAACAGCCACTCACCTATTGAAAGCATGTATACTGGGGTCTCAAAAGCATGATTAAAGTAGTCATCTATCTTCTGATGGCCTCTTTCAATGATGGACACAGCCCCTGGTTCTTCAACCTCTAAGACAGTCTTCAAGTCATCCAGAGACTTCATAAAGCCCTCAAATGCAGCAACTGTGTCACAAAGTGTTGGCGTCTTCTTATAGGAGAGTGCTTGCTGATACCAGAAGGGAATCTGATAAAGAAATTAATATATAATTAGAAAGGGAAAATATATATATACCTCAAGAATTCTCTTAAGTAAGCCAAGGGCATCCCAATCACCCTTATCTAATGGATCTGGCCCTCCATTTTCCTCAAGAAACTTATCAATTGCCTAAATTAAATTTAGCATGAGAATTTATTAAATTCTTTAAAACATACCTCTTTTAAGACAAATGCCCTCTTGATCATCAAATAGACAGATGACCATCTTGTCTCCACATCACGAATTAATTGTAAGGGGGGTAACTCTAACTCCTGTAAAGTTTTAGAGAATATATCATGCCTTACTGAGGAGTTGCGGATCTATTACAATATAAGCTTATAAAAAATTAAAATTAAAAAATTACATAAACAATGACAGTCTGAAGCTTTTTGACTTGGGTAAAACCAGATTGAGTTGCTTCATCAAGCATCTCCTTGCATGTGAGATTCACAATATGGGCAAAGCACCTAAGAAGAGTTAGCCAAAAAAAAAACTTAAATAGTTAAACACTTACCTAATGTGACACTGCCTTGAAGAAAAACGATGATTGGGTTGTTCTCTCTTTAACTGGGTTTCTAATGCATCCATCATAGTGACATTGTTGGATGCATTATCTGTTGTTACCCAGCCAACCTAAAAAAAAAGTTAGCTAAATTCTTAAAAGATAAAAGTAGACATTACCCCTTTTTCAAGCCCCATCCTAGCAAGGATAAAATAAAAGACCTTAGCTAACCTCTCCCCAGTGTGGGTCCCAGGAAAATGGAGAAATCCAATAAGTTCAGCTCTAAGGGTTAGTTTCTTCTGGCCACCCTGAGTCTGAACCAGCTCCAGCCAGTGAGCAGTAACAGCCATGTATGGCTTAAGGTCAGGGTCAGACCACATATCTGTGGTATAAGAGATTTTGCCCAGGCTATTTTTCTAAAAAAAAAAAAAAAAAGTTAGCCCTCAAGAAATAATATATAAATTAAAATTACCTGAATATGCTGAGACATATTGTGAAGTGCCTCTGCAAAATTATCTAAGATGCGCTTATGCATGGTAGTCCTATGAGGAATATCCACATTACGCAGCTCAGGGCGGAGCAGAAGACAGAGGCGGCAAAATTCCTCTCTTTCTACAATTCTTATAGCCTAAAAAAAATTAAACAAGGGAAAAAAAAAAGAAAAAAGAAAAAAGACCTGATCAGTGGCAACAATAAATTGCACAAGAGCATCTAAAAAGTTGTCCTGAGTGAAGGGGGTGCGTGCCACAGCTTAATGCTCCACAGAATGGCCAGTAACTCTTGCAAGGGCTTCCTCCCCCTCTTTACCTCTCAAGACAATTTTGAGCCTTTGACACTCTTTAACCCACTCCTCTGCATGGTGCTTGAGCAGATGAGATCACAAAGGACCTGTTGCAGTAGTGGCGTGATAAGAGTGTACTCTAACTCCATCATCTTGATGAAGTACCCTATAAAATTTATCAGAAATATAAAAATAAAATAAAATAAAATAAAAATAAAAATAAAAATAAAATAAAACTTACAAGCAGAATTTGCACTGTTTCTTCCCTTCAACAACCCAAAAGAACCTCAAGGTGTCATCACCTGAGCTAGCTAGCCTAGAACCAGCTTTTTGAGCCCTTCTTGGGTGACGAGTTGGAGTTGAGGGCCCAGGGTTGGGTGCCAACTGGGCAATGGGTTCAGCGTCTTCCTCCTGAGAGCTGTTATGATCCGGACGCTTCAGTCCTTTCACATGTATGTTGCCACTTACCTTTGCTTCGGTTCTGTTATCTTTGTTACTCCATTGGTGTGTCCCCTTTGTCCTATATGTGGTTTATCCCCTATTGTCTTGTGCTTCGGATAAGAAAACCCCAGATAACAACATTTGCATATGTCTGTCCTTGTGTGTTCGTCTTTGTGACTTGAGCACTATATATACTTGTACTTTACACTGTAAGAAGCCAGACTTGGCTTCGTTTGCAATCTAGCAACCTTGCCTTCGTACCTTTGGTGTGAACAGTTCTTCTCTCATCTTGTGAACCACCTCTCTCGACTCTAATCGAGTCAAACCCTCCTTCGAAGTCTTTGCAGTTGTACTATAACAACGCCACACCTGATTGACTTAGTTCGCCACCAAGATTAGGCGTAGAGAAGTGTCTTACACTTCAGACTAGGTGTCCTGTCACTAAGTCAGTTGTGCACACTGTGCATAACATCTACTAGACACTACTAGAGTCGTAGCATCACAGACAATAGACGTCTTTGCTCATCTATTAGTGTGTGTCTTCACAGACACTCCGAACCCTTGAACCACTCCTTGCACAATGCCCCTGCTAGGGCGTAACAAGAGCCATCTGACACATTTCCAAGGTCAAAAGTCTCAGGGTGAGGTGAGCTAAAGCCTCCCTATATTAAATTTGTTAAAAATATATTAAAAATACAATAAAACAAATACTCACTTGGTTGGAAGGCTGAGCAGGTGTAGGAGCTACAAAGGGATCCTCTCCCTGCTGTGAGGGTCCAGGGGAGGCATTTGGAGCCTCAGAGGTGGAGTCCACATCAAAGTGCACATGGTGTCTAGCACTTGATGCCTGAGCAGTTGTGGATGAAACTAGCCACAATATAAGTCCATTGTTACGCTCACACGGGCGATCGTGCGACGTGCAATCAAGTTAAGTTCGATAGAAGTCGATAGCCTGGTCAAAGGCTAAGTTCAGTGATACTACTTGGAGCAGAGCTCAACAAGAGTGAGAGGAAGTGACTCGAAGGTCCTTCTGAATAACAGAGGCGAGGCAAAAGGACGAAGGCCCGCACGTTCAGCTAAAGGTATCCTCAGAAAGGAATCCCTTTAGAGTCTGTGAGACTAAAGTATGATGTGATTCAAGAAGAAGTCGAGTCTACTGTACAAGCTAAGTAGAGAGCGACTTATATACTAGTACAGCACCAAAGAGTCACAAACAGATGGTGCGATCCTAGGATCCGGGTCCTAGGAATGAGTCATCGTATAGTAGCATGTGATAATAGGAAAAGAACGCCTTAGAAGGCCATAGAACAAGCATCAGTCAGCAAGGAGTCATATGAGTAATCGGTATGAGGTAAGTCCGGCACTTGTACGTATATGGATGGAAATGAGTCAAGGTAAAAGTGTAAACAAAGAAAAGTGTCCAGAATCGTAACATCCATAGACACCACTTGAGCAGAGAGCACATACCATCAAGCTGAAAAGACATCTCCAGAGCCCCACCAGGAAGCTCCCTCTGTTTGCCCTGACTTTTCTTGGTTTTTGGCTTTTTTGGAGTCCTTTTTGGTGTTGAAAGAGCCCTTTTCCTAGATCCAGCCATAGTAGATGAAGCAGAGAGTAAAGCAAAAAGAAGTTAAGCAGTAGATGAAGCAGATCAGCCAAGATCGACCAGAGATCGGGTGAGATGAAGCTGTAGGAGACTGAGATGAGAGCGCGGGAATGTGTGGGATACACGGTGGCTGCAAGATTTCGTGAGTGCCACCTTCCCTCTCTTGCCCCCTCTTCCAATCGCCACCTGCTGCACCCACCTCCTCATGCAACAACGACGCCACCCAAACCCTCAAGGCAGCAATGACGACGACGCCACCACCTCTGGGGCCTCAAGGTGACGACAACGACCCCTCTGACCTCGGGCCCTCAAGGCGAAAACAACGACGACGCCACCCGGGCCCTCAAGGCGAAGACCGCGGTGACGCCACCCGGGTCCTCAAGGTGAAGACAGTGGCAACACCACCCAGGTCCTCAAGGCGACGACAACTCCAGCACCCAAACTCCTAAGGCGGTGGCATTGGGGCCTCAACACGACGAACGACGACCCCACTGACCTCAAGCCTTCAACGTGAAGGCGCCGACAACCCCACCCAAGCCCCCAAGGCGACAACGGCGATGCCACTGACCCCGGGCCCTCAATGCGAAGATGCCGACGCCGACGACGACGACACCACCCCAGCCCTAAGTCTATGGCCACCGCGACAACCTCGTTTGTGTGTAGATAGATAGTATTAGACCTCTTGTATGTAACCTAGAGCAATACAGACAGTTTTGTTAAATCGACAACCCCATTTGCGCTCACTGCTCGGCCTTAGTTTTTTTTTCTTTTGCATTCCTCATTTTTGGTATGTTATTAAAAATATATTGTATTACGCATATTAAATATTACAGGAAAGTGCTAGGTACTACAGGCGGAGAGCGGGGTACGGGGTCTGAGGGTGTGAAGGAGAGGGGGTCCTTGGTGCAAGGTAGCGAGGGAGAGGGAGAGAGAGGGGACGGGGACGGGGACGGGGACGGGGACGGGGACGGAGCACCAATGGGGGTGGAGGGCGGCGTGGCAAGGGCAGCGGATGACGGCTGGGGCAAAGAGCAAGGTGGTGGCGCAGAGCGTGGGCAGGGTGGGACACAGAACGGGGGAAGACACCGACAGCAGACGGCAAGGTGGCGAGGACAGGTGGCGAGATGGACGCGGGGGCAAAGGGTGGGTGGACTGTAGACTAGAGAACCTGGAGGCCAAGGGCAGAGAGGGAGAAGGAGAGGGGGCGCCAGTGGGGACAGGACGAGGAGGCAAGGGTGGGGGTAGAAGGAGTCGGCACAGCGGGAGTAAGCATCCGGACATCAGAGGCAGAGAGCAAGGCGATGAGATGGCCGCGGGGACAGAGAGCAGGCTGCGGAGCAGAGAACGTAGGGGCGAAGGTAGGTGAGAGGGAGAGGGAGAGGGAGAGGGAGAGGGAGAGGGAAAGCGCGCTAGCAAGGGCAAGCGAACGCTGAATGGCAAGGGCAGACAGCAGGTGGCGGGGGCAGACAGCGAGATGGCTGGGGCAATGATTAGGGCAGGCGGCGGTGCAAGAGCAAGCGAGAGATTGCAGTGATGACACAGGAGAGGGTGACGGCCAGGGAGACGCAGACTCGTCGCAGAGTGAGGCCTAGTGAACTCGTTCCTGGCTCAGCCAGCCTGAGCCAGGAACGAGCCATGACTCATGACTCACGCACTGAGCTGCCAGCCAGCCAGAGCCAGCCTGGGCTGGCCACTGCCAGCCATGGCTGAGCCGCCTGCCTAATCGGGTCATGGCCTAATTGAGCCATGGCTCAGCCTGGCTGAGCCAGGCTGAGCCAGCTCGTGAGCCGAGCTGAGCCCGTTTTGGTCACGAGCCGATTCTTGGCTCAGCTCAGCTCAAGATGGCTCGGCTTGGCTGGCTCAGCCATTTTGAGCCAAGCTGTGGCAACACTAAATTGTCAACTTGAAAGTTGCAAAAGACACAGAGGTATTGTTCCAATTCTTGATTCACTCTTTCTGTTTCTCCATCTGTTTGGGGATGAAAGGCGGTAGACATTGTGTGATGAACAGCACAGGTGAAGGAATACATACTCACAGTGACAAAGGAGACTGTGGTGAGATAAGTATAGCACAGGGAAGCAAGCTTGCAAGTGAGCAGATAGAAGTAACGTCTGATATCACAGAGTGAGAACTGTCTCATATTAGAGAGAAGAGGAACTAACCTGATATCACAGAGTGAGAACTGTGGTATCAGGGTGTATATGATGTGCTACTTATACACTTTAGATACAATAGACCTTGTACTACAATAGAGGACAAGGAAAGTGTCATACAATAAGTAGAAGTACAATAAGCCCCTAATACAATAGTGGGCAAAACAAAGGGAGTGTACTTAGACAATAAGTACAAGAAATGTAAAGAACAAAGGTATATCACAATAAAGATATAACAAAAGGAAAGTCCTAATGCGTACTACAATAACAAGTCCTTGTAGTTGTTCTGTACATATGATGTCATAGATAACAAGTCCGAGATTGTAATGATCATAATTATCTAATCTACATAAGTCCTGTATATCTAATCTTATCTAAAGCAGTCCATATCTGCATAAGTCCATTGAGCCACTAAGTGTGCACAGGTCACTTATCAACATTGTGGACTTGACTCCTAGTTTTCCCCAAATTTCTTGCATGACTTTTGACGCAAACTGTGGACCTCTATCTGATATGACTTGTCTTGGTAGGCCAGTGCATCTTCAAACTTGGTCTATGTATGACTTGGATGTTTCTTCCACTGTGATGGTCTTGGTACATGGCGCAATAATAATGGCCTTGCTAAGACGATCGACCACAACAAATAGTGAGTCATATCCTTGGGAAGTGGGGAGGTCTGTGATGAAATCCATGGTGATTATTCCCCAGATGTCTGTGGGGACCTGATTTGGTTGCAGGGGTACTTGGTTTCTTGGCTTTATTTTTGTAGCTTGACATGTAGCGCATCCGTCTACATAGCTTTTGACAAAGGTGGACATTCCTGGCCACCAGAAATCTCTTGATACTAATTCATAAGTTTTCCATCTTCCTGGGTGTCCTGAGGCAATATGTTCGTGGTGTAACTTATGTCATGATCCCATGAACATTTTTCTTTTTCCTCTTTACTTTTACTATACGGACTTGGTATCCAACTACTGACGCAACCCTACTTACATGTGATTGCCTACTTACATGTGATTGTTCCCTTACATGTGATTGCTTAGGACTTTGTAGTGGGTCAGACCCTAGGAGTTACTAGTGGGTTGGGTTTTAGGAGTTAGGTGTGGGTTACTCACCATCTATATAAACCCTCCATAGACTTAGTAGTACTTTAGTTCTGTCTTCGTCTTTTCTTCAGCAATACCATCGTCTTATCATCTCTACTCTGTGTGCCCCTCTCTTCTTCTCACCACCATACTAGGGGAACCCCTTTCATTAGGGTCCCACCACCGAAGTCTTGACTTTTGAACTATATCAATTGTCACACACAGAACCCTCGTACCTCTGTTCTTATTTGTGCAAGTCGCACCCAGGGTCCCTGCTGAGACCTTGACATAAGACAGAACTATCTACACTGGCAACGTCTAGTTGCATCACCTCGAACCCACTGTACCACTGAACCCTAGAACCTAGTACCCCATCCCTCATCTGAGGGACAGACACCATGTCGCGCTCAGGCAGATTCAGCGCTCTCGCTTCGGACTCAGATTCCGACTCCTCAGACAGTACCACTTCGCTGCATAGTACAGCACCAGTACCCACAGAACCCCCTGCACCACAGTACCCCTTCCTCGCACCAGAACAAGTCAACAACCTCTCGCAAGCAGCTAGAGGAACTGCCATCTGGACTACTACAAACCTTGGAACCAGCTACTATCTCCCTGATAACGGCACTTACCACCTCCTTGTCTTTGCCAACTCTCATTGGCACGCCGGAAACTTCATTGACAACCAACTACACGCAGTAGAAGCAATCCCAGCTGAAGTACCATTACCCACCTGGCGAGAACTTGAAATCCTTGAACGTCACAACCAACTCTACGAACCCACAGAACCCACCAGCGCGCCGACAGACGTCGACGTTCTCACAGCAGCCCTTGATCCACTAGTATCCTTACAAGGATCCCTCCCACTTGACGCCACACCTTCGACACCCACAGTCCTCCCTCAGATAGCCGCAGCAGTTCTAAGCGGCCCACCAGCACCTATTATCCCCACTATTCCCACTATCCCCACCGCACCTACCACAGCACCCATGTCTGGCCCAACAGTCACCGGCGGCGCCCTGCGAGGCATCCCACCTGCCGTTTTCACTGGAGATCGCTCCAAAAGCGAAGCTTTCCTGCGCGAGTTCCTGCACTACAAACGTCTCAACAAGAACATCGACATCATGAACCAACCTTACAGTCGCGTCATTCACACACTCTCTTACATCCGCGGACCCAATGTAGACGCATGGGTTGACTCCCAAGAAGCTTCATTAGAAGCCAAAACCACCCGCACCACCAACGCCATCGCAGAGACAGACGAGGTCCTCTGGACTGAGTTTGAGACTGCCTTCAAAGCAGCCTGGAAAGATTCCACCAAAACACAAAGCGCCTACGAACAGCTCATGAAGCTGGAGATGAAGAACCATGATGTCGACACCTACATCGCTACTTTTGAATGGCTTGCTGCCGCAGCTGACTGGGAACCTGACGCCAAAGGCACCATTGCTTGCTTCCGCGCAGGCCTCCAAGCCAACATTCACCGCCGCATCCTCTTTAGAGAAAAGATCCCCACTAACATGGACGAATGGAAGGAAGCCGCGCGCAAAGAAACCGAGCGCAACAGAGAACTTCACAATGCGGGACTTGACAACCGCAGCAACCAGAGACCCCGCCAACAGACCCAAAACCAGTACCAATCCACACGCCAGAGTAACAACCAGCGCACCTCAGCACCACGCAATGATGGCGTCGTCCCAATGGACGTTGATGCCACAGTGTCCACCCCAGTCCAGCAGCTGCGCAAACTCACAGATGAAGAGCGCAAGAAGTTAGCAGCAGAAGGACGCTGCTTCCGCTGCCGCAAGCAGGGCCACATGGCCCGCAACTGTACCCAGTACCCCCAGAACCGCCAGAACCAGAACACCTCAGCCCGCGTAGCTGACACCACTGACACCACCACTCCGACCCCACAAGCTGACAGCAGCACCACGCCAAACGTCCCACTCACCAAGGCCCAGCAAATTGCGGCCATCAAAGCGTCCATGACAGAGGAGGAGTGTGGAGAGTACCTCGACAGCGAGGACATGGAAATCGACTACATGGGCTGCAGAGCCATGATCACGGAAGAATCCAGTAACGTTAGCAACATGTATAGCACCAAGAAAGATTCAATGACAGTCAACGTTCACCTTTATATGTGGCACTGGGACGCGCAAGTTGAGACACTCCTTGACTGTGGCGCGACAGACAATTTCATCGACCGCCGAACACTGCAAACCCTCAGCATGGGTACAAGACCCTTGGAACACCCCAGAATTGTCCACAATGTGGACGGCACTATCAACAAGGACAGCACTATCACAGACTACTGCAACCTATTCATCAAAATAGGAGAGAAGGTTGTCAAGCAAATTTTCTTTGTCGCCAACCTAGGAAGAGACCGGCTCATTCTGGGCCACCCATGGTTCAAAGCCTTCAATCCAGAGGTTGACTGGACATGCAATGAGTTGAAGGGAGAAAGTATCATCATGGAAACAGCTGGATACCAGCGGAGGAAGCAGCAAAACCTTATGAAAATCAACAATGTCACACAACAGTGGGCTGAGCGCACAGCGCAAGCCAAGCCAGAACAAGTCCCAGAAATCCCATCAGAATACGCACGCCACACCGCTGTCTTCTCTGAGAAGGCAGCACAACGCTTCCCACCAGCCAGGGAAGAGGACCATGTAATCACGCTTAAACCTGATGCCCCAGCCACACTCAATTGTAAAATCTACCCGTTAACCCCAGCAGAAAAAGTAGCTACCAAGGAGTTCCTTGATGAACACTTGGAAAAGGGCTACATTGTCGAATCAAATTCCCCCTATGCCTCGTCATTCTTCTTCAGGAAGAAAAAGGATGGGAAACTTCGCCCCATCATGGACTACCGCCCCCTCAATACAGCCACTGTACACGACACATATCCGCTCCCCCTGATCAACACCATCCTAGAACAATTACAAGGAAAGAAGATCTTCACAAAGTTTGACATCCGCTGGGGATATAACAACATCCGCATCAGAGAAGAAGACCAATGGAAGGCGGCGTTCAAAACCCCCTTCGGACTTTTCCAACCCCGCGTCATGTTTTTCGGTCTTACAAATTCCCCTGCCACGTTCGCACGCACTATGAACAGGATGTTCCGGCATCTTCAGAACAAATACCCCACTGAGCTCTTCATCTACATGGACGACATTCTCATTGCCACAGGAGATGACATAGAGCGTCACAGAGAGATTGTCCACGCAGTACTGGATTTATTGGAGGAAGAGTCGTACTTCCTGAAGCCCTCCAAGTGTGTCTTTGAACAAAAGGAGATTGAGTACCTTGGCATCATCGTGAATGGAGATCAACTCTCCATTGACCCAGTCAAAGCTGACGGCCTGAAAGATTGGCCCAGAGAACTCACAACTGTCAAACAAGTCAGAAGCACCCTGGGAGTTTTGGGGTATCAACGCCCCTTCATCCCCAACTTCGCCACCATTGCACGCCCCCTGACCCAATTATTACGGAAAGGAACAAGGTTCCAGTGGACCCCTGAATGTCATAAGGCCCTGGACAAACTCATTTCCATTGTCTTGTCAAACCCCGCAATCTGCCAACCTGACATGTCAAAACCCTTCCAGTTGGAAGTGGATGCTTCCGCCTTCGCCACAGGGGCCATCCTGTCACAAAAAGATGGCCGGGGAAAACCACTAGCCGTGGGATTCCATTCTAAGGCCTTTACAGAGGCTGAACGCAATTATGACATCCATGACAGAGAGTTCCTAGCCGTCGTCAGGGGTTTGGAAAATTGGCGCCATCTCCTGGCAGGATCCCCACACCCAGTCACCGTGCTCACAGACCACAAGAACCTCCAGTACTACCGCAACCCCCAGCACATCAACAGGCGTATAGTCCGCCTTGTCTCCAAACTCGCAGACTACAATTTTGTTCTCCAGCACCAACCCGGCAACACCAACAAAGCCGATGCCTTCTCCAGACGCCCGGACCACCATGACAGCTCAGATGATAATGATGCCGTCACAGTCCTACCACCCCAATATTTCATTAACGCCGCAACCCTCTCCTCCATTGACGACCGCACCCGTGCCCACCAACTAAAGCGCCCAGAACTCTTAAACAAGTGGGCGCTCACCCACAACCTCACAAAGAAAGACCACCTGTATTGGCGCGGGGATCAACTTGTCGTTGTGGAAAACGACAATCTAAGGAGGGGGGTAATTTCCCTTTATCACGACTCAGTCACGGCCGGCCACCCCGGAATTTCAAAGACCCTTCACGCAATCTCACAAGACTACTGGTGGCCAGGCATGAAAGACACCATTACCAACTATATCAAAGGATGCGCCACCTGTCAATCACGTAAAAACAACCCCACGAATCCCAAGCCACCCCTTTTCCCCATTTCCACTGACCCACATGCAAACCCCTTCGAAACCATTGCCCTTGACTTCATTACGAAACTCCCCAAATCCCAAGATTACAATACCATACTTACAATCACGGACCATGACTGCTCCAAAGCTTCCATTTTTATTCCCTGCAAAGAAACCCTTGACGCCGAAGGCACTGCATTACTATACGCTACTTACGTACTTCCCCATTATGGACTCCCCAAACGAATCATCTCCAACCGCGATCCCCGTTTCACCGCCGCATTTACCAAAGAACTCTGCAGACTCCTAAACATCGAACAAAACATCAGTACCGCATACCACCCCCAGACAGATGGCCAGTCAGAAAGAACAAACCAGCGACTGGAACAATACCTCCGCATCTACACAAACTACCAGCAAACCGACTGGGCAGCATGGCTACCCCTCGCACAGTATACCCTCAATTCTTGGCCCAACGCCACTACCAAGAAGACTCCCTTTGAACTCATTATGGGACACGTCCCATGCGTCCATCAAATCACCCGTGTATCCAAGGCCCCATCAGTCAATGAGCGGCTCCAACAGATCAAAGAAGCAAGGCAACAGGCACAGGAGGCGATAAAGCGCTCTCAGGAACTCATGATCAAGAAACCCACGCGATTTGTCCCCTATTGTGTTGGGGACAAGGTATGGTTAGACGCCAGGAACCTCCACACAACACACCCCACTGCCAAGCTGGCCCCAAAGCGCTATGGGCCATTCCTAGTTACCGCCGCCATTTCACACACCTCCTATCGCCTCAAACTCCCTCCCCAATGGAAGATCCACAATGTCTTCCATGCATCACTCCTTACCCCATACAGAGAAACCCCAGAACATGGTCCCAACTTCACGGAACCTTCCCCAGAACTGGTTGATGGAGAACCGGAGTGGGAAGTGGAACAGATTATGAATTCTAGACGCCAACGCGGACACATGGAGTACCTGATCAGATGGCAGGGCTTCTCCGAAGCACATAACAGTTGGGAACCAGCTAGCCACATACATGCCGATCAACTCATTACCAATTTCCATCGGCAGAACCCTAGCGCCGTTAGGATCCTGGAGGATATAAACCTCACCACCCCGTCCACTCCTCTCATCATTCGCTCCATTACTTCCACTACAACCACCACTATCCATTCTACTGTTCCCGTCTCACCATCCAACCCTCACAGTACCATGTCTTCGCCCACTCAGACCCCTGCTTCCCTCCTTGAGCGCATCTCATCGCCTCTCACTCCCATTGCTAGTCCCAAGGAATTTCCCTCTTCACCGTCCCCTGCTCCCCTCTTCCTTAAGTCCCCCGTCCTCTCGTCCACTGTCCCCCTGAGCCAGCGGCTCTCAGAACCCCAGGGCTACAGCCTGGACAGTCGTCCAGCCACCCCTGAGGCGTCTGAGACCGTTGCCTTGACCCCTGCTCCACGCACCCTGACCCCAGACCCCAACTTGTCCAACCCTGATTTCAACGCTCCGTCCCCTGCCTCAGAACCCATCGACTTTGACATCTCCCCTGATGCGGTGGCCCCCTCAGGCTATGAGCGATATGACCCCACCAACGCCATGCACACCAAGTATGGCTTCACTATCAACATCGATGGGGAAGAGAAGAGACCCCACTTCATAGAGTTCGACATCAACCACCACACCCACCGTCATGTGGTGCGTGAACGCAGGGAAGAAGAGGCCCAACCCTATGGGCAGGACTTGGTGGCAGCACCATTCTGGGATCCCCTCCTCAGCATCACCGACGATACAGACCTCTCCCCCTTCACTCCCACCAACTCTGACCACCGCGCCATTGATATTGCAGTGGCAGGACTAGCCGACCCAGGAGTGGAGGCTGACATCGACAGGTTCAGGGCCCTTTGCCTTGAAGAGCGGTCGCTGCAGAGGCAGCAGCAAGAGCTCCGCCAGGCCTTGGCCAACTGGCGCAGCAGTCATTCAGAGGTCAGGAGGCGTCTGAACGCAGCTAAGGCGAGGTCCCGTCTTCACCCCTACCTTCAAGGACAAGTGCACATCGACCACCCCCGTAACAACGTGGAGGTTGCCATTTCAGCTGTGATGACTTACTGTCTAGTAAGTCAACGATACTTGGGGCACTTATGAAGAAGACGAGGGATATGAGGGACGAGGAAGATGAGGATGAAGAGAGCAGAGAGGATGGCTTTAAACACAAGCAAGGGGACAAGGAGGCAGAGCAGAGTAAAGAGGGAGCAATGCAGTAGACTATGACCTTGCAAGTGGGAGTTCACAAGTGGACAGTCTGAGGGACTGTCCGTTGTATTGCGCCAGCTTATATACCTGGCTACATGGTGTTTACATAATGGAATACTCTGGAAACTGGTAGAAGCTTTATAAATACCGTCCAATGGCAATAGTCTCTCTGGGAATGTCCTGGAAGCCTGTGGAAGCTCTATAAATACCGTCCAATGGCAATAGTCTCTCTGAGACCTGGTGACCTTTTCCGCAGTTCTTCTGTGGAAACTGGTAGAACTCTGTAGAAGGTTGTAGAACCTTCTACAAGGAACTAGTCACGTGACAGATCACGTGACCCTCGGAGTATAATTTCAAACTCCGACTTCAGATTTCCCAATTAGGAAGTTGATTACGTAATACCGGACCGGTCCGGACCGGCCTGAACTCTTGAGTCATAACCTAAGCTTGACGGTTCATGACAGTATCCCCTCTTTAAGGTCTTGCTGCGCCGACAGCATCCTAATGTTACTTGGTTGAGGGGCTCTTGGGTTGTTTGCATGATACTCTTGTACTAGTAGGTTTGCATGCTTCATTTGTGACGCTGGTAACCAGGAGTTTTCTGAACTTGGGTACCCTTTCCACTTGACTAGGTATTGTATTCCTCTCTTGTTGGGCGAAAGTCTGGACTGGAGGATTGTTTCTACTTCATAATGGTCCTCTTCTCCCTGGACTATTTCTGGGGGTGGTCTAGTGAAGTTGGGCCCATGGGCTGTGGTCTCTTTATAGAGGGAGATAAGGGAGTTGTGGAAGACTGGGTGGATACGCCATGACTTTGGTAGTTGGAGTTTACAATTGACTCCCCAACAAGATAATACTTTGAATGGTCCATGTCGTCTAGGGGCCAACTTGGCTTTTGGATGGGTAGTGTGGACGTTGGTTCCTTCTAACCAGACTTGGTCTCCTGGTTTAGGTTCATAGGTAGCAGTGGATACGCGGGTATTCTTCATAACTTCTGCAGCTACCTTTAGAGCTGCTGTGACTTCAGATCTGATTTGTTCTAAGGCTCGAAGGCGCTCCTCAACTGTGGGTATCTTGGTGGCGAAGTTTACTGGTGGGATGAACTCTGGTTTAAAGCCGTACCAGATTTCAAATGGTGATCTTCCTGTAGCACTGTGCTGTCTTGCATTGTGCGCAAATTCCATGAAGGGTATTAGCTCTACCCAATTGTCGACTTGAAAGTTGCAAAAGACACGAAGGTATTGTTCTAATTCTTGATTGACTCTTTCTGTTTCTCCATCTGTTTGAGGATGAAAAGCGGTAGACATTGTGGACTTGACTCCTAGTTTTCCCCAAATTTCTTGCATGACTTTTGACGCAAACTGTGGGCCTCTATCTGATATGACTTGTCTTGGTAGGCCTGTGCGTCTCCAAACTTGGTCTATGTATAACTTGGATGTTTCTTCTGCTGTGATGGTCTTGTTACATGGTGCGATAATTATGGCCTTGCTGAGGCGGTCGACCACAACAAATAGTGAGTCGTATCCTTGGGAAGTGGGGAGGTCTGTGATGAAGTCCATGGTGATTATTCCCCAGATATCTTCGGGAACTTGATTTGGTTGCAAAGGTACTTGGTTTCTTGGCTTTATTTTTGTAGCTTGACATGTAGCGCATCCGTCTACATAGTTTTTGACAAAGGTGGACATTCCTGGCCACCAAAAATCTCTTGACACTAGTTCATAGGTTTTCCATCTTCCTGGATGTCCTGAAGCAATATGTTCATGGTGTAACTTGACAATACTTCTTCGTAGTTCCTCATTCTTTGGGATATAGACCAATCCCTTGTATAGGATGATTCCATCTTCTAAGTTCCAATCTTCTAGGCCTTTTGTGAGGGTCCTTGGGCCATTCTTTAAGATAACTTCTAACGCTTGACTGACTTCTTTGTCGTATTCTTGGGCTGCTTTAATTTGCTGACGTAGTTCTGTGTTTCCATCTACTTTGATTCCCGTAGGGCGAGCTGCACGTATTGCAAAAAACTTGTCACTGAGGAGCACGCGATCATTATCTTCGGGTGCTATCCCCTCTTTATGATCTGTTCGCCTGGACAGCGCATCTGCTTTGTTTTGAGTGCCTGGTTTGTGGATAATTGTAAACTTGAAGCGCGATAAAAAGAGAGCCCAACGCGCTTGTCGTCGAGTAAGGCGTTGTTTTGTGGCGAAATAAACTAGGTTGCCATGGTCTGACCAAATTTCCAATGTGTCTTCTCTTCCTTCCAAGTAGTGGCGGAATATTTCCAAGGCTCGAATGATAGCCAGAAGTTCTTTGTCATGTATTTCGTAGTTCCTTTCTGCGGGTTGTAAGGACTTGGAGTGATATGCAATAGGATGCCATCTGTTTAACGCATCTGGTTGTTCTAAAATGGCTCCTGTAGCAAAGTCACTGGCGTCTGTAATTAGGCGAAACGGCTTGCTGTGATCTGGTAATGCCAACACTGGTGCTGTGGTAAAGGCGGTGACCAGGGTGCGGAAAGCTGTGTTTGCTGCTGTTCCCCAAACAAAGGGGAAGTCTTTCTTGGTGAGCTCGAAAAGTGGTCGCGCAATATGGGAAAAATCCTTGATAAAACGTCGATAAAAGTTGCAGAACCCTAGGAAGGCTTGGACTTGTTTAACTGTCTTGGGGGGTGGCCAGCCTGTAATGCCAGGCTATTTTGGCTGGGTCCATAGCTAGTTGGCCTTCTGAGATAATAATTCCTAAGTATTCAATTGTTGTTTGCGCGAATGAACACTTTTCTGGCTTGAGGTATAGGTCAAACTTGTCCAATTTTGACAAGACCATGTCTGTAAGCTTGGTTAACAAGGTGAGGTCTTCTGCAAAAATCAAGATGTCGTCCAGATAGACCACTACATGGCCTTCATCCACCATATCTTCGAATATGTTGTTCATAAATGTCTGGAAGGTGGCAGGGGCGTTGCAGAGACCAAAGGTCATGACTGTAGGTTCAAATAGGCCAAGGGGTGTCTTAAAGGCAGCTTTGTACTCATCTCCTTCGCGAATTCGTATGTTGTTGTATCCCCATCTGATGTCCAACTTGGTAAAATATCTGGCACCGCGTAACTTGTCTATGAGTTCTGGGATTAGTGGTAATGGTGCCGCATTCTTGATAGTAATGTCATTGAGGCCCCTATAATCTTGTACAGGGCGAAGTTTTCCATCTTTCTTATCCACAAAGAAGAAAGGGCTGGCTATAGGTGACTTTGAAGGGCGGATATATCCTCGCCGCAAATGTTCTGTGATGTATTCTTTTAAGGCGTCCGATTCTTTTGGCGTAAGTCGATAAATTGAGCAATTCTTCATTGCTGAGCCTGGTTTTAAATCGATGGCGTGGTCCCAAGGCTGGTGCTGTGGTAGACGTTGTGAGGCTTCCTCACTAAAGACTTTGGAGTACTTCTTGAATTGTGCTGGTATGTGATCCATAGATGCTTTAGGCGCTGTTCTGGCCGCTATTTCTGTACTGGTTGTTGTCTTTGCGTGGATGGCTAAGTGGTCATACTTGAGGAAAACTGTGAATGTGTAGGAAAGAGTCGATGGCGTCTTCTGAAAATGTGTTCTCTTCCTGCTCTGGGTCATCTTCTTTTGCTAATATGGCGTTTATTGTAGTAGCGCGTGTCTGTGCTTTCCTTGATGTAATAACTAGTGGTTTCTTGGTCAACATACATGTTGGTGGGCATCTGGTGAAGGCTAGCTGGGGGAGAGCCCAATCTACTTCTGGGTTGTGCGCATGGAGCCAATCTGTGCCGAATATAATGTCATGATCCCCTAGGGTAGTGACATAGAGTTCTGCGCTTTCTTCATGGTAATCTCCTTGAGACTTGATCCTAATATTTTGAATAGTAGTGTGTCGAACTGATCCCCTCTTATTGGGTGTTCCATCCACATTCTTGACTGGAAGTGGGTTGACTAGAGTTCGAAGCGTAAGTCCATTCTTGGTTGCGAAGTCTTGATCTATGATGATGCCTTCTGCGCCACTATCTAACAGGGCGCGTGCACTGATTTCTTTACCAGTTTTCTTGCCAACTAGAGTCACTCTGAGTGTAATAGAAGGTGATCGTCTATTTCGTATAGTATCACCAGGTACAGGCTCAGAGTCGAGCGTCTCTAGTAGAGAATACCTATTCATAAAACTGGAATTTGATAACCGTAAAGTCCTAACTGACAGTGCTGCAGTAGGACGCTTCAAAAATCCTCTTGAACTGGTGCGGAGTGAGGACGGGGAACGGAGAACCGTGGTGTAGGGCTGTGATATAGTGAAGCTATCTGTGCTGGGTGCTCCTCTGGTGCGTCTTCATAAGACTCTTCCTGAGTCACGGCTGCGCGTGCTTTGAAGTCCGACCTTGGACGTTGATTTCCTTGCCTATTTCCTCCTTGAAGTTGCCGCTTCTTAGTCCGGCAATCTTTGGCGACGTGGTTGGGTTTTCCACAGAAAAAGCAAAGCTTTTCTTTGAAGCGCCTGTCCTTCTCTTCTTTGGATAATTTCCCTCTTGGCTGAGGATCAGCTGTGGTAGCGTTGACTTGAGTGTCATCTTCTTCTATATAGGCTGCCCTATTCCTGGGTCCTTGTGCCTGTCTGCTTCTTCCTCCTTGAGTGAAGGCAGGGTTACTATAGAGACGCCAAATTCTGTCGAAGTCTCTTGCTTTTTCAACCAACGTTTCCAGCGTTGTAGGCTGTGGTGAAAGGCCCACTATCTTCTGATGTAGAGCTTGTGGAATCGCCTTTTCTAAAAGCGAACATCTTGGTTTCTTCATTTGCCTCAGATCTAGAGGCATGGGTGGACCATTCCTGGTACCATTCATCGAAAGGCCTGTTTCCCATTCTTGAGTTATACATGGCGTTGGTGGCTTCTAACTTGGTGTGTTCTGGGATGAAGTGTTTCTTGAAGGCATTCTTGAAGGATACCCATGTTCCAAAGTTTATTGGCGTAGCTGCTAGGGCTGTTTTCTGTCTATCTTGAGCCCATTCTCCTGCTGGAGTACCCAATTAAAATGGGTTAGCGCTGCGGAGACCCTTCTTCCTTCATCCGTATAAACGTCTTCATTGAGGTAGTAGTAATTTGCCAAATTATTCCAAAAGGACTCTGCCTTTTCTGATTTGCCGTCAAATGGTTCTGGGGGTACACCCAATATTTTCTTTGGGGTTGGTGCTGCCATAGCTGGGGGAACGATGGGAGGAGCTGCTTGGCGGGGAGGTGCTAGTTGTATAGGTGCAACTGTGACTGGTGTCTGGCAAGGGTAGGAGAAACTGCCCTAGGTACTGTAATTGGTGCTTGCGCGACTGTAACTGGGGTAGGGTAAACTGTGGTAAAGATGGGCCTGGGTGTGCTGGTAGTGCCCCTGGAAAGACTAGGGTGACTGGGACTGGG